>RJWJ010003677.1:0-83600 GCA_004363605.1 Indri indri | reverse complement strand
GATAGAGAATCCTCCCCACAGCACAACCCCTCACGGCGTCCCCCGCCCCGCGCCCCTCCCGCCACACTCACAAAGCGCCTCCACTTATGCTCAGGGGGCGACTTTCTCAGCCAGCCGGAGCGCACCACGCAGTCGTCCGAGCTCATGCTGCCGGCCGGGCCGCCGGGAGGCGCGGAGGAGGAAGCCATGGGGCGCCGCGAGAGTCCGGGCGCACGCGCGGCCCGTGGAGGTGGGAAGGGGACGAGTAGCCGGGGGTCCGGCGAGGAAGGGCCGCGGGCCAGGACGGGAGGCGGTGAGAACGGGCGAGGGTGAGGATGGGCAAGGGTAAGGACGTGCCGGGACGCTCGCGCGTCACGGCGAGAACAGGGACGTGAGGGCCCAAGAGCGCGCGAAGAGGAACACGGGGACGAGGCTACGTGCGGCGCGGAGACCCGGATGCAGTGAGGGCGGGAGCGCACGAGGGCGCAGGCGCGGGGCAGGACGGGAACGCACGAGGGCGAAGACCCGGATGGGGGAAAGGGCGGGAACGCACGAGGGCGCAGGCGCGGGGCAGGACGGGAACGCACGAAGGAGGAGAACCGGATGGGGCGAGCGCGGGAGCCCACGAGGGCGTAGAGGCGGGGCGTAAAGGGAGCCGACACTGGAAGCCAAGGGGCGCGGACGTGGGCAGGGCGGCGAGGGGAGGCACAGACGGGTGCTGCCGAGGGCAAGGACGAAGCCTGGACCTGGCAGGGTGGGGCGGTGACGCGCGTCATGCGGGGCGGGGACAGCCCCGGGGCGGACGAGTCCTACCCCTACAGCTCAGGCCCGCTAGGAGCCTCCGTAGAAGCGAATCTGCATTTCGGTGCACTCGCCAACACCGCTGAGTGCTGCAGCCTTAGCGTAGGTTTCGAAATTGGTTCATGGGAGTCACACGATTTTATTCTTTAGTACCGTACTCGCAGCTGTAGGACATTCGCCTTTCTGTGTGAACTTTACAAACACTCTGGTATCCACAAAATACGGTGCTGGGGTTTTGAAACAGTATTGAATTGAATCTATACACAGAGTTGGGAAAAATTGACATCTTAAAAATATTGACTTAGTTTCCCAGATCAGACGAGATCGGGCATGTTAAAAAAAAAAAAGAAAAAAAATACTGAATCTTCTAGTCCATTAGCATGGAATATTTCCATTTACATCTGATTTTCAGTGATTTGTATTTTTCTGCATATAGATCCTGTACATGTTTTCTTACATTTATACATAAGTATGTCTATTTGGGGGACACCATTGGAAGCAGTACATTAAAATTTCCAATTCCAATTGTTCATTGCTGGTATATAGGAAAACAACTTACATTAACCTTGTATCCTAAGACGTTTCTCTGATGGTTAGTTTTGTGTATCACCTTGGCTGGAAAATGGTCCCAAGATATTTGGTGAAACGTTCTAGATTTTTTAGTAAGTATTTTTGATTGAGATTACTATTTAAGTTGGAGAACTTTGAACAAATTATCTGGGTGTGGTGGTGTGTACCTGTAGTCTCAGCCACTCAGGAGGCTGAGGCAGGAGGATGGCTGGTGCCCAGGAGTTCCAGGTTCTAGTGAGCTATGACCATGCTACAGCACTCCAGCCTGGGTGACAGAGGGAGACCCTGTCTCAGGAAAGAAAACGAAACAAAACAAAATTACTAGCTGAAATTACCTATGTTTGCTCCCTCTAACCCCTCACTCCAGCTCAGCTTGCTCTCATTTGACTTCTATGCCTGCAAAGCAACAGAAACTGGTGGCCAACATGCTACCAATAACATTCTTGTCTTCCTCTTACTCAATTTCTTCATCTTTCAGAAAATGTTCACCATTGACCAACTCCTACTCCTGAAAGCACTTTCTGCTCATCTTCATAATACTCCACTCTCCTATTTTCTCTCACTCACTGGCCGTTTTGTCCCCTGTCCCCTTACTGCCTTCTCTCCCCCACATGTCAATGCCCGACCACTTCCTGGCTGATCCCATGGCCTGTTCTCTCAACTCTCTGTGTAATCTCTGCTGTGACCTCACCCAGTCTGCAAGACCCCCCTTTCCTGGAAACAGGGTGAGCCTTTGTCGATGCATCGACCAACAGAGTAGGGCGGAAGGGACTCCAGACCTGGACAGAACACACGGGGTGGCTCCATGAAACCCTGGACACCGTGTTGTAACATCAGGAGGACTAGAGAATTTGAGCTGCAATTGAGATGACAATTGGAAATGCAGGGAATAGTAAAGATTGTATAGTAGACATTAAATAGAAAATGCCATCGAAGTAGGACATCACCCAGCCTGTCTGCAGCTGGACTAGAACAAATCCTACAGCATCTCACTCGAAATTATTTCATTGATTTCTACAATAAAGATTAGATTAGATTTTATTTTGTAATTGCAATTATTTTTGGCTTTCTAATCCATTCTTGATTTTATATGTTTTATTAATACCACATTTAGAGTATGTCCTTGGTGCTTTTAAATATTGAATGAGATTTTTTTTTTCATTATTCTTTATAGTGATAAAAACAGTTAAAGCTATGGATATTTCTCTTAGTAAAGACTTGTTAACATTTCATATATTTAATTTTTTTTACTTTTTTAAAAATTTGTTCTAGTGGTATCCTTTTTAAATTTCATCTCTGACCCCAGGGTGGTTGAAGAAGAAACATTTCAAATAAAACTCAAAGTAGCCTTTTCTCTCCTTTGGTTTATCTTGTTTTATTAAATTAAATTTTAATTGCATTATATTCAGAGTATGTGTTTGATGGTTCCCTTTAAAATTCATTAAGATTTTAATTATAGTGTAGGATATGAATTTTTGAGATAACATGAATATATTTTTTTAAACATATTGTGTAGTTGGTGGAATAGGTGATCAAAGGTAAGAAATATTAACTGTGATGGAAAACAGTTCATGCCAGTCATTCCCAACCCATCTTTATGGATGAATTTCCGATTCAATGTTAGGTTCCTAAGAAGGATCGGCGTATGTCTGTGGACTGAGTGTAGAAGGAAAACACTAGAAACACTTTCTACCACCCTAATTTACCAACAGACGACATACTGAAAAGATTATGGCATTCTCCCTCAAGAAATATGACAGAGATTCTTCCACTATGATTTTAATGACAGTTGAGTTCCTTACTTGACCACTGTTTGTAAAGAGAGGGTTAAGTGTGATGCTGGATTTCATCCTTCAAACAAGCAAGGAGTCACAACAAAGTAGTCACAGAGTGAATTTGCATTGTACTGATGTTAAAGGATTCACCAGCCTGCAACACTGCTTAGAAGTGGGACTCTTTGATTGCTCATGGATGAGGAGCACTTAGCTTCTTCCCCAGGCTGCGTATCAGAAGTTGCCTTTTAACTCCCACTAGCTTATACATTAGTAGCTAGTAGGGAACTAATTATTATTAGAGTGAATACTCCATTTTTCACTAGGAGATACCATGACAGTGACCTGTTAGTAGTAAGATCAGCAGTGAAGATCAGAATATGAATTCTTACAATCAGAAAAGAATTCGCAAGATTCTACACACTATTTAGCATTTCTAGGTGTTCTGCGTTGTGGGAAGTTAGGGCTGTCATCTCAGTAGGCCAGAATGCTGAAAAATGACATCTTTTCATAACTTTTATGTAACTTGAGCGCTCACCTCCAGGGGGCGTGCTGGGTCACTGTTCACGTTCCTGCCCAATACTCACATTGCATACTCTTCAATGGATGCATCTTCAATGTGCCTTCTGAGATGGAGAAACAGTCAAAGTGAGTTGGCCTACGGTGCCTACGCAGTTCCACACCTTCCCTGAAGAGTTTGTTTTTGAAGTTATTACTTCAGGAGTTCAGACCTTTTACTGTCCTGGAACTCTGGCACTTTAAGTTAAATGGAGGCATACAATTCAAACCTCTAGACCCAGGGCTCAGTTCTTTAAGGTGATATCATTATGCTCCATTTGTATCTGTTTTCCCACACATTTCCCACCATAAAAAATAACAAACTCATCCAAATCTCATAGCATGCATGGCGTTTTCATTCATTAACCTCTGTAACTGAGTATCAATGACTGTACCCAAGACATACATAATTGGGCATCGGAAATTTACACCCAGGCATGAATAGAAAGCAGTGTGAATGTGTTTTTCTCCTTATACAATGAAAAACATCAAGCCGATAATAATAAAGGCAAAATAATTATAGTATTTCGCTATTGCTGAAATTATTAAACTATTTTCTTTGGTCACTTATCATGGGAAAACCTATGCTCACGGAAGTTTAAGCCATAAACACGGGGATTGTGTCACTTACGGCGGTACAAGTGCAGAAGGTAACCACTGTTTGTTTCCTCAGTCTTTCCCTCCTTTCTTCCTGTCTTCTTTCTTCCGTTTCTTTCTTTCTTCCCTTCTTTCTTGCTTCAATTGCTGTAATAAGCCCTATATTTCCAAATCGGCAAGGGACTCCAACTTGTAAGAAAGCTTCACATGGCTGTATGGGTCATCTAATATGTACCGGGCCAGGTAAGAATGATAAGAAGGCAGATATATTATTTAACGCTTTGTCAGTCTCCTGAGGAGAGATAGGTAAGTAAAAGATCATACTACTGTGGGATAAATATAGCAAAAAGAAACACTCCAAGCTAAAGTTTCACTATGGATAAAAAAATAATAAAGCGATTGAGGGGATTAAGGGCATTCTCAAAGAAGGTGATATTTCATAGGCAGGGAGATGGCCAGGCTCCCAGCAAAAAATCGGGTCCCTTTGGTGGGGGTCTTTGCAAAGGATAAGAAAATAATAGAAAATCGAAAATAATGGAAATAAAAGAATACTCAGAGACAAAGGTATAGGTTTATAGATTTATACAGATTATAGGCAAAGCAGCTACTCAGGGGGCCTTGGATCTCTCACTGAATCACAAAAGGCAAAGAGTGAAGTTTTACCTGGGCATTTATAGGTATAGTCATCTGTTGCCAGGGCTAACAGATTTACATAACAACAGGTACTTCCTCTTAGGTTAAAAGTTTTTCAAAAGGCTTCTACAGATCCCTTAACTAATTCTATCTGCGTGAACTAATGGTTACAAAATCTTGCAAAGACTAACTTCTAAGTTTTGAGCCAACTGCTTTCAGCCCCACGCGGGCATTCAGCTCTCATCCTGTGGCTCTTAGCTTTGCTTTTCAAAGCAAGTCAGAACTACAGGTCTGAGAATCTCCGCGCCCTTGCCGGATACAGCCAGCTACTAATCTTTCAGAGACGCCCTCCTGAGGTGGAACACCTTTGGATATGCAAACTAACACGTTCACAGATTCCTTCAGGGCAAAGCTCTGCAAAACTCCTGAGAGGTTTCTATCTCCAATAGTTATGTTAATTTATGGAGCAACATCATCCTCCTTTGGAAGAAGAAAATGTGAGTTTTGCAGGTTGACGGGCACACGGAAGAATGTTCAGGCAGAGGGAGCAGAGCTGAGGTGCCATGTAACACAGCTCAGCTGCTTCGGAGAAGTCTGTGTCAGTGCGTAAAAAACGCGGATGTCCGTTAGAATTGGAAACACCTGGAGATCTTTACAGACTATATACATGCTGGCTGGGCGCGGTGGCTCACGCCTGTAATCCCAGCACTCCGGGAGGCCGAGGCGGGCGAATTGTTTGAGCTCAGGAGTTCAAGACCAGCCTGAGCAAGAGCGAGACCCCGTCTCTACTAAAAAAAAAATACAAAGACATTAGCTGGACAACTAAAAATGTACATAGAAAAAAAAAACTTAGCCGGGCATGGTGGGACATACGTGTAGTCCCAGCTACTCGGGAGGCTGAGGCAGGGGGATTGCCTGGGCCCAGGAGTTTGAGGTTGCTGTGAGCGAGGCTGATGCCACGCACTCTAGCCCGGGCAACAGAGCCAGACTCTGCATAAAAATAGAAAAAAATAAAAAAAATAAAAAAGAGCTCAACATCTCTGATCATTAGGGAAATGCAAATCAAAACCACAATGAGATATCTCCTAACACCAGTGAGAACGGCCTCTATCAAAAAGTCCGAGATATCTGAGAGTCCCTTTAAGGTTCTTGTCTGCAGGCAGGAAGATTTCCAGTCGCATGCATTTTTGTCTAGGGTGTGATCTGAACGGGGTTGACCACCAGTTCCCGACCAGTAGGGGACTTCTCTGGCTTTACCCTCTCATCTGGGAAGGAGACCCCGGGCCTTATCCTCTGCCTGCTGGGCGGTGTTTTGTGATCCTCTGGCTTACTCAAAGCCCCTACGTCCCAAGTGACTAGGGTGCTGAATGACCCGCCTTCTCCGCGCAGCTTCCCCTGCACTGCGAGGCGCCAGACGCAGCCCCCACGGTTCCAGCTCGCGCCGCAGCCTCCCTTGCGTTTGCCCACCAGCAGGATTCCGGGGCGAGGCCCCTCCCTGCGACCCCGCTCCCGCCAGCCCTCGTTGCCTTGGCTGCGGTGCAAGAAGGTCCCGCTGCCTTCGAACTTGCTCCTCTGACCCTGCTAGGCAAGGAGGCGCTTGCCCACAAGGCGGCAGCAAATAGCGCGCCCTTGGCCCTCAGAGCAGGCGAATGAGCGACTTCCACTTGAGTTTGGGCAGGCACCCATGCGAGTCCAGTGGGAACCCTGATTTTGGAAAATGCACCCCATACGGTTTAATTTACCACCTGGACCAGAGTGCGTGGGACTATCACACGTGGAACACTTCCAACCTGCCAAGCTCTCTTCTTATTCAATTCTTAGAAAACTGTGAGGTGTGTGTGTGCATATCCCCATTTCACTGAAGAAGAAACTGAGGTCTGAGAAGACCTGCACTTGGGAACCCAGGTGGATGGGATGCAAAAGCTGGGTATTTTCTGTCGTGTCATTTTGCCTCTCAGTGACCAGTACGTGCATTTCCAGGAGAAAAAGGATTTCAGTTATCGAACTGCAATCCCTTTTTCAAGAAAGAAATATACTTCCCCCAAATTAGAATAGCTACTTTTAGCTTTAAGATGATTACAGACCTAACATATGTTCATTGCATACAATCTGGAAAAACAACACTATAACCCAGAGATAAACCTGCTCCTTCGAAGGCTATTTTTCTAGGGAGATTTCTGTGATTCTACTTTATATTCAATTTTGGGCTCTGACTTTTCCCCTTAAATTTTATTATTTTTAGTTTATTATTTTTTTAGAGACAGGGTCTCATTGTGCCGCCAGGCTGGAATGCAGTGGCAAGATCATAGCTCACTGCAACCTCAACCTCCTGGGCTCCAGTGATCCTCTTGTCTCAAGCCTGTTTAGTAGCTGGGACTCACGGCATGCACCACCACGCCAAACTAATTTTTTATTTTTTGTGGAGACAGGGTCTCACTGTGTTGTCCAGGCTGATCTCCAACTCCTGGCCTCAAGCAATCCTCCAGCCTTGACCTCCCAAATTGCTGGGATTATAGGTATGAGCCACTGGCTAAATTTCATAAAATAAGCATTTTCCCATGTTGTTAGACATACAATTCTTCATAATTACATATATTCTTCTCTCTTTAAAAATGCGAAATCTTGGCCGGGCATGGTGGCTCATTCCTGTAATCCTACTACTCTGGGAGGCTGAGGCAGGAGGATCACTTGAGCCCAGGAGTTTAAGGTTACTGTGAGCTAGGGTGACACCATAGCACTCTAGCCCGGGCAACAGTGCGAGACTGTGTCTCAAAACCAAAACACACACAAAAAAGCAAAATCTTTATGTAGGACGTGGTTGAAAACAAACAAACAAACAAAATTCCCAAAATAACAAATGCTGGCTTGGATGTGGAGAGGCAGGAACACTCTCGCTCTGCTGGTGGGACTGCAAATTAGTACAACCTCTGTGGAAAGTAATTCGGAGAAATTTCAAAGAGCTAAAAGTAGAAATAGGATTTGATCCAGCAATCTCACTACTGGGCATCTATCGAAAGGAAAAAAAGACATTCTGTAATAAAGACATCTGCACTCCAGTGGTTATAGCAGCACAATTCACAACTGCAAAGATGTGGAAACAACCCAAATGCCCATCAATCCATGAGTGGATTAATAAAATGTGGTCTATGTGTATCATGGAGTTCTACTCAACTACAAGAAACAGCGGTGATCTAGCACCTCTTGTATCATCCTGGACAGAGATTGAGCCCATCCTTCGAAGTGAGGTATCACAAGGATGGAAAAACAAGCATCGCATGTCCTCGCCATCAAACTGGTACTAAGCGACCAACACTAAGTTATTCACACGGTAGTGATACTCACCGGGTGCCGGTCAGGTGGGGGGGGGTTGGCGGTAAACCCACCACCAATGGAAACGGCGCGCCATATGGGGGAAGGACACACTTGTAGCCCTGGCTTGAGCAAGGCAAATGCATTTCATGTCACCAAAATATTTCTGTGCCCACAATATCCTACATTAAGAAAAAAGAAAAAAATAGAAATACTGTTCAATGTATTAAAGTGGAATGGAGGGAGAAAAGAATAGTGACCCTATTGAATATTTTTATACTAAATTGTTATAAATTATTGAAAAAGAAAATAAGAAACTTTTGCAAATACCTTATTGAGATTGTAATACTGTATATATACATACCGCTTTAAATTTATGTTTAGCTTAATCATGTATAAGAAATGTGAAGAATATAATGTTGACGACAAATACGAATTATAAATTTACCACATCTGAAAAAAAGAGCATTTTTAAAACAGAAAATGGAAATCGGTCTCTATGCAAGAATACAAAAAGAGCAGTCTCAAAGGTGGTGAAGGAAAAAGCAGAGAAGTGTTATGACCTTGTGAACAAAGCTTGCTCCCAGGTAAGAAACTGGGAACCGGTCTTTCGATTTTCTCATTTCAGCTGGAGGGCTATTTTGGCTCTACCATAGCACCTACTTCTTTCTGTCTTCGTTATCATGTCTTTACCTTTTTCTTCCAATTATCTTCCGATATCTTCCTAATCAATTCCTCCATTAAAATTTTCATTCATACTATATGTGATGAGTGCTGATTCTATGCTATAATCTGTCTCCAGCACTCTCTAAACATTAAATATCTGGCGTAAGGGGATACTCACATGCAGCATGTACAAAACTTTAAATTCCTGTCTGATACATAAATAAGACACAATTCTCTGTCTAAACAGGAGAGATCTGGAACGTGGTTTATCATGAGCGTTTCATATAGATTTTTTTCCATTATACACGTGACCTTAACTTTGACACACACATATAAAAATGATAGCAGGAAAAAAATCTCAAAACCTTTTGATATCTCAGTCTGCCATGGGTCTCATCTTTTATTTTAGTAGTCTCAGTTGCATTTATAACTCTTAGTGACGATTTTAAGATTGTCATCACCAAATCCATAAAAACAAGGGCTTTCGCTCCTGGGTCGTTGGCCGACGCTCGCTCTTCCCTGAGATTCTTCTGTCAACAAAGTCCACTCTCCATAAAGGACGATGTTGCCCACATTTGGAATGTGCAATTCACACAGAAAGCACTTCCAAAAATTGAAGGAAACTCATTTTCAATAAAATTCCTATCATTACTCTTTGCTCTCATCTGCTTCTTACCCCATGGCCAGTAACTGGAGACTGAAGCCCTGAGATCAAGTATTTACAGAACATTACTTAGGTTCTATTTTCCCAAGTAGGATATGGCTTCCGGCGAGGAGCTCATCTGTTTTACATTTGATTAGAGGTCCACAACATTCAGGAAGATCATTCTCCTTAACAAATACTCAGACAAGAAGCATAAGCAGAAGGAAAGGCACGTGTTTAACAGACTCCATCAGGAGGCTCAATCCTGAGCTGCATTTGGTAAGATTACCTTCTCATTTGTGAGCAAGGTAGTGAATCTGAGTATTAAAAGAAAAGCTGTGGGAATAAATTGTCGCCTTAAAATTTCACACCATCAAATGATATAAAGAAACAGAAAATGCTCATTATGTGTTTTAGTGATAGAAATAAAAATCACACTGGACAACGGGGATAAGAATGAGCTCTCTCCGAGGTTTCTCTGCCCAACCTCTTTGAGACCATTGATACATACGGTTTTCATCTCCGCTTT
This sequence comes from Indri indri, assembly GCA_004363605.1. Taxonomy (NCBI): domain Eukaryota; kingdom Metazoa; phylum Chordata; class Mammalia; order Primates; family Indriidae; genus Indri; species Indri indri. Next base: position 73,543 of record RJWJ010003677.1, on the reverse strand, counting down.
TGTACGTAACATCAATGTCACTTTTCTCCTCAGAAAATCTCCACGCCTACTAATAATAAAGTCATATTGTACAAGTGCTTTCGTCTGTTGCACTGTTAATTTTTACATTTGGCATTAAGTAGAATACAAGTGAATAGGACACAAATAGTTTTCACAAAGAAAATACATACAAACTACAACTGTTCGCTTTATTTTACACTCTCCCCACTTTTCCATATATATGCTACTATTTCCATTTTCTCTCCACCTCGCTCCTTCACGAAACACAGTTTTGTTGTTGGTAGTGGTGATGGTACTTTTTCATAGTAGTAGCATTATCTAGGTAGAGATGAACGCGGGAAGAAAATCACCACAGATAATGCAAACCCATTATTTTATTTAGAAATAACAACTCGAAATATAACAACTCAAAAATATTATTACACAATGGTTTAGACGTTTCCCAGAAAGCATACACTGGAAACTTCATCCTGAATACAACAGCACTGAGAGGCAGGACTGGTTACGCCCTCGTGAACCCATCGGTATCACTGTGAGAGCGGATCTGTTAGGAAAGCAAGGTCAGCCCCCTCTCCCTTTTTCTCAGATGTGGTCCTTTGACCATCTACCCTCCATTACACATGGAGGCAGCAAGGAGGCCCTCACAAGATGCAGCTCCTCAATCTGAACTTCCCAGCATCCCGAACCTTGAGCCAAAGAATTTTCTTTCCATTATACATGACTCAATTTGCGGGATTCTGTCACAGCAGCATAAAAATGAACTAAAACGGAAAATGATACCAAGACTGGGGCCGCTGCTACAACACACACCTGAAAATCTGGAAGCAGCCTGAAAAAGGGGAACGGGTAGAGGCTGGAAGAATTTGGAGGAGAAAACTAGAAAAGCCCACATTGCCATCAATGGAGCATTAGGGGTGATTCTGTGAGAACTCCGAAGACAAAAAATGTAAACAAAGTCTGGACTTCCTGGGAATTCTTTGAGTGGTCAAGACCAGAAATGTGGGTACAACTACAGAACGTAAAGGCTACTATGATGAAGTCTCAGGTGGAAATTAGAAAGAAGGAATCGGCAACTGGAATGAAGGCCGTTCTCGTTATATAGTTGCAAAGACCCTGACAAAGTTGTGTTCATTTCCGAAAACTCTGTGGAAGGCAGAACTTAAGAGCACCAACTATTTACAACTATCTGGAAGGGGAAATACACAGGCAGCAAAGAGTTCAAGGTGCTGCCCGGCTTCTTCTGGCACCTTACCATAAAATGAAAGAACAGAAAATGAAGTCAAGACAGAATTTATAATTAAAAGGGAAGTAGAATGGAATGATTCTGAAAACTCTCGGCCTTGCCATGCAGGGAATAGAAAAGTATATTCGGAAGAGAATACCGACGGTGTGGCCGAACTATGTTTGCTATGGAGCTTAATACAGATGGCAGAAAGCCAGGTTTTACCCGTCAAAGCAATGGAAGAATGGCCTCAGAGTCATTTTCTGAGATCTTTGGGCAACTGAGAACATGGAGAGCAAGGTTTACAGAGAGTTGCCTGTGGGACCTCGCTGTTTGTTGCCATGCACCACCTTGGGGCCTTGGTCCCGGGATTGCGGTGTGGCAGCCCTTAGCCACCTAAGTCACGGTCAAGGGCATCCGTCACTTGGAGATACAAGGTACAAACCACGGTAGTATCCCTGCCGTGCTCATTCTGCAGATACGCAGAACGTAAGAACTCTGGGGCCATGGCAGCTCCACCTAGATTTCGAAGGATGTTGCTGAAATCCTGGGGACTCGGGCAGAGACTTGTCCTGGCAACGAAATGACCAAATACACCCCTACTAAGACAATGCCAAGTGAGATCACAGGAGCGAGGCCACCACGGAATCCCCACTAAAGCAATGTCCAGGGGAGTCATGACATTGGAGAAGCCTCCGAACTCCCAGAACTGCAGGGCCGTCAGTGGACAGCTGCAGCCGGGAGAGCTGCAGGCACGTGACCTTGACCTACGAGAGCTGCCACGTGGACCGAGCCCAGCACAGCCGTGGGGGCAGAGCTGTCCGCGGCCGTGGGGGTCCAACCCCCACCCCAGTGTGCCCAGGACATGGGATGTGGAATCAAAGATAGTTATTCTCCAGCTTTAAGTCTCAATGTTGTTTCCTTCTCGGATGCTGGGCTCACTGAGGACCACGCACCCGTTATTCTTGCCCGTTTCTCCCTTTTGGAATGAAAATGTTGATCCAGGGCCTGGCCCGCCATTGTATTTCTCAAGTACTTAACTTTCTCATTTCACAGGATCACAGCTGGAGGGAAGTTTGTCTCTGGGTCCCCAAGCGCTGCTCCTGGCTGCCACCACGTCCGTGTCCTTCCTCGTCTCCTGTCCTTCTGCCTCTCCCACCCGACACAGCGGCCCTGCTGTGGCCCTGGCCCGGAATCCAGGTTCCCTGCAGGCGTTGACTGCTCTCTGGGGACCTCATCCCTTTGCCTCCCAAGACCATCAATGACCTTCTTTCTCAACTTTTCTCTTTCAGTGGCCTTGCCTGTCCCTGCCACAAACAACAGGGATAGGAACACCCACATCTTTGGTCTGTTGGTCCGGGGCTCCGGGTCAGTGAGATGACTCATCTTCTCTGGGATGTTGGGGTGGGAGAAAGACCCAGAGGTGTGGGTCTATCTCAGAGCCCAGACCTCAGGGGCAGGACACGGCTGGGGTCTTTTGGCACTGGCTCCTAGGAGGGTCGACAAAGGCATGGCACAACGTAAGTCACACGGGGGCCCCTTGGGCAGAGGATGCCTCCACTCCCATGGGAAGGGTCCAGGGTCTCTGAGCCAGTGGAGATTGCAGAGGAGGTGGGTAGGGGACAAGGGAGATGGCTCTGGAGATGCATCCTGGCCCCTTCCTGGTCTTGGGACCCGAGTCACAGCTCGGCACCCCTGGAGGGCTCCGAGGCCTGCTGCGGGAGCGCGGGCTCCTGTGCAGTCTTCTCCAGGACCTGGGTCTTCTCCTCATGCACATGGACATAGTGCACCTAATCATGGGGACGGGCAGCAGACGGGATGGCTCAGGGGACGGGGTGCGGATGGGGGTGTGTGTGAGCTACTAGCAAGGGGAGGCCAAAGGCAGTAGGTGCATCCTGAGCTGTCTTGGGGGAAGGCCCTGCCTGTCCCCCCGCCCAGCCTCTGGAGCCTGCCTTCTCTCCCTGGGCGTGGGCTTTAACGCCTGAACTCCACCTCTGCCTTTGGCTGCCCATCCAGGGGGAGAAATCTGGGTGCCCTGAGGAGCCTTGCAGCCGGTGAGGTGGAGCCCAAGCCCCTTCCCCCCGCCGTTAATACCGGATGGCTACGTGTGCTACCTGGGGAAGCTTCCCTGGGCCGAACATCCCTTCCCTATGTCACTGTACCAATGGATCTGGGACCCACCCAGATGGAGAGTTCTCCCCAGAGAAGAGCGCAGGCCCAGGAGCGGGACCCGAGCCTCCGCAGGTCAGGTCTCTACAACGGGCTGGGCCGACCGCTGAGGGTGCCTGTGCTCTTAGAGGGACGAGCGGGAGCCCTGAGCCCCAAACCACAGCACCCAGGTCGTGAAAGCCACCCCAGGGTCGGGGCTGGGACCTTGCCCAACTCCACTGCCCCAGGTACCTTGCACAACTGGATGTCCAGGATCACATAGTCGAGACTGTCAGGGCTCTTCCCAGGGGCTGGGCTCTCGGTGCCAGGGGGAACCGGAGATGCAGATTCTGGGTTCTGCTATCGACGGGGAGAAAACCGCTGGTGAGTTCAGGGAACAGACTGACCCACACCCAGAGAAACAGCCCTCTGGGAGCGGGGATCCTGGTCCACTGAGTCCTACTCTGACCACGCACTGGGACTGTTCCTGCTCTCACCTGCATCCTCAAGGCGATCCTGCCGTGTGGGCAAGATCGCTGCTCCTGCTGTTTGACACACAGGCAGACCTGAGGTTCTGAGCACGGGGTGACCTGCCAGGTCTGGTTTCTGACCTAAACCTGCGTTAGCCCCACGCACCACGTGGCTTCCCTCATGGGGTGCCAGGCCCTTCTCAGTCCCACCTCCACATGCTGGTCCCTAGGAAGGAAGCCCACTTCCTGCACCCGCTGGGTGCCGAACCTTGTACCATTGGGATCAGAGCGGGGCAGTCACACAGAGCAGCTCGCCCCCCGCCGCTCCCAGAGTCCTCACAGAGCTGTTTCCCCTCCAGGCTACAGGAGCTGCTCCTGCAGATGACACACTCTGGGTCCTGCGCCCTGCTCGAGGAGACCGCCCCATTTCTGGGGCTTTCCTGAAGTCTGATTCTACTGAGAAAGGCCCTGGGTTTTCTACTCAAGCTGCTGTGTGGGCTGCTGGATTCATTCTCTCAGCATCAGGGCAGCAACTCCCGAGCGCGGGGCAGCTGGCCCTTGTCCATCAGCATCCCAGGGAGGAAGGGACGCTCTGCCCGCGTTGACGTCTGTCACGGCCCCCACCTCCACGATTACGGACACGTGTCTCTCCCACTGCTGAGCAGGAAACTCTGGCTCTGCCTCTCCGGGGCAGGGTCTCGCCACCGTGGCGGTCACGAGGGAGCCACGCTGCCTCTGCCTCCTAAGACCAAGACTTCCTTAGGGGCAGGGACCTCGTCGTCCTCTCGCCCAACGACTGCTGGATGCGCACGTGCTCAGGAAGGACTTGCAGCAGGAGACCAGATCACCAACGACACCGGGAGGGCCTGGCTAAGGTGAGGTGGCTGAGTGGCGAGGTGGGGACCTGAGCGGCAGGCCCTAGGGGACTCTCACGGGTGTCTGCCAGCAACCCCGGGACTCACGATACACGCGGGGCTCCCTGAAGCGTCTCCTGAGTCTGGGCTGGTGCTGGTCTCAGTGGAGACGGGGCAGTGTCCCTGGGAGCTGTGGCTGTCGTGGGAAGAAGACCAGAGGCACACAGAGCAGGCCTCAGGGTGCCGCCGAAGGCCCAGCGCCCAGCTGGCCCGACCCGCACGCACCCAGACTGCAGACTCTTTCCTCAGGTTCAGATCTCATAAGGGGCGGGAATAATCACTGTCCTCCACAGATAAGGACACCAAGCCCCACCAGACCCAGGGACGCAGTCAGCTGACGTCAGGAGCGGTGGCGGATCCAGCTGTCCTGACCCACGATCCAGCAACTGTGTGCTCGTCTCCTCCGACGGCCGACCCAGGGTCCCACGTCCACACAGACACTCACCTGGGCCCTAGCCCAGAGCTGGTGCCAGGTGACGTCGGGGAGCATTCGTCGACGACAGCGACGTTTGTCAGGGCGAGAGGTGTCGGCTTTGCTGAAGAAAGAAGCCAGTGATGACACCACTTACACATGACACACAGGGTTTCTGCAGAGGACCCCCACAGGCCAGGTGGACACAGACACTGAGGCCCAGGAGGGTTACATCACCTTTGCCCATGGGGACAGGCCTTAGGGTCACGGGTCAGATCCCACTGTACCCGTGACAATCATACCGTACTCTCATAATCCAAAACGGGGACATGTGGTTTGACATTTTCTGCCCAGGTTTACAGGCCAAGTGGAGATGGCCACCGTGACTGCTCCCTGCCACTCCTGGACAGCTGTGCAGCCCGTGGCGGAGGCAGCTGGATGCCAGGAGGTGTGGAGGCCTCACGCTGTGTGCTGAGATCAAAGTCCCTGTCGGCCAGACCCAAGGAGCCGACTCCACCCGGCTCCCCTCTCATCCCTGAGCCCAGTGCTGGTCCAAGGCCCACAGGGCCAGGTGGCGGCAGACAGGGACCTGAACTGGAGCTCCTCTGGCTGGTCCACGTGCAGCGCACAGACCCAGCCTCACTGGGCACCTGCCCCATGCCAGAGCCCCTCTCCTGGCCACGCTCCTTCTAAACACACCTGGGAGGCAGGAGTTACTCCCCCAACTGAACAGATAAAAAACTGGGGCTCAGAGAATTCACATCATTTGCCCAAAGTCACAAAGCCCACGTCCAAGATCCGCATGACCCCTGGGCAGATGCAAACAGTCCCTGGGTTATGTCCAGAGAAGGGACAGGCAAGAGCAGGCTTACTTTTCCGGCCAGGCTTGAGGCTGCGGTTGATAGGGGGCAGCAGGAGCTCACGCTCTCGGCTGGGGCTGCGGTACCCATCAAGGGCAGTGGGCACAGAGCCACGCAGGTCAGAGTGGAGGAGCCCTGGGCTGGGGGGGATGTGGACATCAGCACCTTCCTGCTCTGAGGCCAACAGGGTGGTGACACCTGGGCGCATAGACATGTAGTCGTCGTCTTCATCACTGGTGCTGTCCAGCGGGCGCACAGCTGCTTTCCTCACCTAGGGAGAGAGGGACAGAGAGAAACACAGCTGACACTAGCAAGGAGAAACAGGAAGGGGTGGGAGTTTCTATACAAGGCAGGAAAAGTCACGGCAAGTCACTATTGGGTGTTTCAAATGAAGCTCCTTATCGGGTCAGCTGGTGGCCACCGTCCTCAGCAGCCATCCGAGGCCCAGAGAGAAGAGCCCCAGCCAGGATCCACCTGTACGGGACCTCTTGGTGCTGCTCAAGGGTTGGATTAGCAGTGGCTCCCATGACACGACCACGATGTGACAACTGAGGAGATTTTAGCGCTTACAGGCCCTGGGGTTATACGGCACACCCGGGGGCGACGCATGGGGCGGTCAGGGGCGTGGGCAGACAGAGAGAGGAGAGCATGGCAGCTCGTGATGGAACAGACCTGAGAACTTTGAGTTCTCACGGAAATGCCTGAACCGACCATTTACAGGAAGCAGCGGGAGGGCAGGGACCCAGCTGCCTGGGCACGACAGATGCCTCCCAGTTCTCATCGCTGGCCACTGGCGTGGGCCTTCTGGGTGTGGTGAGGAACTTCAAGCTGTGTCGGGGCAACTGAGCCCTGCTTCCGGTCTGAGCAAGGTCAACCTGCATTCGGAACGGCTGTGAGGCCCTCACCACACTGGGTCAGCTGCGCTCCAAGATACAGGGAGACCTTGGGAAGACTCGATAACACAGTAGAGTGGGAGACTGGGGGAAATGAGGTCTGTGGGTCCCTTCTACCTTCCAAGACCCCTGGGGAGCCACTATAACTTGTGACAGATCTACAGGGGAAATGTCCTGGTGGCCGGGTATACACAGGCTTCTGGATCCTGACCAGGCACAGGGCAGCGCAGGTGTGGACTGTGCAGGTCTGGCTCGGCCCCTGCCGTCCGCCTCAGGTCAGACTCGCCGCTGCAGGTGGGCGTCTCGGGCTCTGATCTGGGCTCACCCAGGGACCTAGGGGTCACCAAGCTGCAGGCGGAGCTGCCACAGAGCTGTGTGGCCGCGGCTTCCTCCGACTCCTGCCCTGTCTGCCCTTCGCCTCGGGGCCGAGTCCTGCTTTGCAGGGGGCCTGAAGCCAGGCCCTGTCCGCCTGCCTGACACCCTGCACACCTGTGGTCAGCCCTTCCACAGGGCGGCCTGAGATCCACCACCCGGCCTGACCCTGAGCACACTCCTGCCTGGAGTATCACACCCAGCACCCTCCTCCAGGGAGGCTGCGGTGGGGCTGCTGCCTTGGGACATCGCCCCCAGCAGGCTGGACCCTCTGCTCACCTGCAGCGTTGTTGAGCCTCCTGACTCAGTCTTCCCAAGTACGCACATTTCTCCAACTAGCCTACCCGCGTCTAACCTGACTAAAAACTCAACCCGGAATCTGAACTGAGAAGAACCTTGGCAAGGCTCTAGAAGGGAGACAACGACACTCTCGGGCTGTGCTTTTAGTGCCATGGGTGTGGCCTTTCACGTCCATGCGTGGTCTGAGGACCCTGGTGAACCCGACTCACTGGGAAGGCACTGCCTCGCTCGCTCGTGGACGCAGCACACCAGCCTGCAGTTGCTACACGATGCGCGGCCTCCGCACACGTCCCACGGGAGCAAACTGTGACAGAGGAAGGAAGGTGCACACGTGCGCATGTCCATCTGGGCGTGGACACGGCCACATCCCGCAGCAACACTGCTCAGTGCCTTGCTCACACCCCGGGAGGCGCCGCCCTCGGCCCCCATGGCCAGGCTTTCTCCTGCACACCACCCTCCGCCTGCTCTCCTCCTGGGCTTCCAGACCCCGCACAGCGTCGGCTCGCAGGGTCCCCTGCACTGTGCCCTCACGGTGCACCTCTGCTCCCCTCCCACAGCCCCAGCCGATGCCCTGCTCACTCCAGCTGTCGCCTCCAGGAACACAGGTGACAGTACTTGTATTAACTTACGCACGCCGGCATTGTCGCTGTCGTCCAGTGAGAATGTCTTGGGCACTTGGTAGTGCGAGAGCGGGGTGGTCGGAACGTCCTCACTGTGCAGCAGAAGGCTCCCACGCCCCTGGTACAGGGTGTCTCTGGGCCTCCTGAAGGTGCACACGTTCTCATGTTCTGCCTCGGTGCCTATGGAGCAGTCCCTGGGGTGGCCGTGGGGGTCCAGGCTCCAGGGGAGGTTGCAGGCACTGCCTCTGAATTCTGACTCGAGCTGGCTCGGCTCGGGAAGGCCACAGATGCCGTGGACTTGACCACAGGCCATGCAAACGCACTGTCCTGCACACCGGGAAGGTGTCTGCACGGCTACACTTCTCCTCATGAGGGATGAGGCCGTGTTGCCTTGAGAGCCGCTGGCACACCTGCGGAGAGAAAGAAGGGAAGGCGTGGGGGTCAGAGGAGGCCAGGACTGCCCAGGAGGCTGGCTGGGAGGCTCAAAGCCCCACGCTGCGGGGGGCGTGGAGGAAGCACAGGCTGAGGGGTCAGGCGGGCCTGAGGCTCCCCTGGGATCTGCCCTTTGCTGGCTGGCAGGTGACGCAGGCACCTTCCCATTCTTAACTTCGAACTATGCGTCTGCAAAGGGCCGATTTAAAACACAATTGGAAGGCTGTTTGGGGATGAGACTTCATAGCTAGCGAACAGACGCTCCACCAATGTTGGGAACGATGATTCTAAGACCTCGCTCTCTGCTCCCAGGCCATTGCGCATGTCCTAGAGGACACAGGGTACAAGCAGAACCTTGGGGACATCCACTGGGCACTTCACTTATGTTTTCTCATTTTATGCTCATCACTTAGCCTTTAAATTCTTCCTTCCCGTTCTGCAGACAAGGAACCTCAATGGCAAGGAGGTTAAATGAGTGGCCCAAGCACGCACAAAAAGGGACAGAACCTGACGGTGACCCCGTGTCTGCCTGGCCCGAGCCCGTGGTGTACTTCCCGCCGCGCCACACTGCCTGTTTCTGGTCTGGCACTGAGGAGGGGCAGCTGCTACTTCCAGTCTGCCGCTAGCCAGGGGGCACCTGCTGATTCCTGTCGGCTCAGCACGCAGCTCTCAGGTCGCAGCGCACAGAGGCTGAGCCGGGGCAAGTTCACAGGGAACCAACCGTGCTGCTTTAGGAAAAGTGGCATCCGAGGCAGCCTCAGATTGAGCGCTGGAGCCCTGCTGGGTGCCAGCCATGACTCAGCAAAGCAGGGCAGCAGGTAGGTGTGGGGAACAGAGTGCAGGAGAGAAGTGAGGCCACCTGGGCTCTAGTCCCGCCCCTGCTGTGTATCACCCCTGGGCCTCAGGTCCTTCCTCTGTAATACGGAGACACCATGTCTATACTGGCTGTCTCTCCGTGTCTCTGACCGGTTCAAGCGGGGTTATGTAAAAAAACATTCTCACAGATATCTCGCAGCGATACACTAACACACCCATTGCTGTATCTGCCTTAATGTTCATAACATGACCTAGATGTTGCTGAATTAACTGAGCAGTGTGACCTGTGATCTGCTGGCTACGGCAGCAACAGGGAAGCAGCTCCGGCAAGGCCTGTAGCTCTGTGCTCCGGTCACCATAACGACAGGAAGCAGAGGTGGCAAAAACCTGTGCATGCCCCGCAGGTACAACACAACTGGGGCACTTACAGAAATAAACACCACTGCTCCAGACCCGGCGTCCTTGCAGCAGAGCTTCAGCGATGACGGAAGTGTTTCCTTCGTGTCTATGTGTCCAGCAGGATGACAGCTGGCTCGTGTGGTACTGAGCACTTGAAATGTGGCCAGTGACACCGGAAACTGAAGCTTAAATTCCATTTAATTTAAATCGATGCAAATTTAAATAGCCCTGAGTGGAGAGCTGCTCTCACAGGGACTAGCGCAGCCTGGAGCAAGTGTGAGATACGCATCTGCTGGATGTCACCATTTGAACAGCCTTTGTGTTCTGCAATTCAGAAACTCTAGCCCCTAATGCCATTTTCCTCTTAACAAATTTTTTTTTTTCTGAAGAAAAGGAAGGGAGGAAGGGAGGGAAAAGGAAGGAGGGAAGGAAGGCCAAATCAAAACCTTTTATGGCATTAGTCTTTATACTGGGAATCTGCTCTGGAACCCAATCACATCTTTGCAGCGACACAGATGATACCAATAAAACATGAAAGTCACACACAAAAAAAATTATGTCTTGTCGCGTCTGTGTTTACCTGGAAAACACAGTATTTTACTCTCCTCTTTAAAATAAAACCACCAGGACTAAAAAGCCACAGCCCTGTAAGGGCGGCTCACGCACCTGCTGGCTGTGGCGACCTCCTGCGCGGCAGTTCCCGCTGTCCCGCTCACACAGCGCTCCAAGGAGAGGCGATCTCGAGGGGCTCGGGCGGGCAAGGTGGGCTGCACAGGGCCTGAGCCGGGAGTCTCAGGTGTGGACGGAGCCGGCTGGCTGGACGGCACTGGGACTGAGGACCACCCTTGACTGGAGGGTCTGGGCCCAGCTGGAACGGACCACAGGTCCTGGCGGGCTGAGAAAACATTCCTTCGGGAGTGTCTGAGTGACACGGGAAGGAAAGTGGCCTCTACGTGCACTGGGTTGTCAGAGGAAGAAAAACAACATGCCCGCAGTGGCCTTCTCTGCCTCTCCCAGGCCTGACCCCTTCACCCTCCCAGAGCAGGGCTGGGCCTCAGGCCTTCCAGGGGGAGGAGGAGATGCTCTGGTTCCGTACAGCCCCTGGAGCAGCCAGGAGCAACTTTCGGCCACCATGAGCTGCGCCTGCAGGGGCTGTGGCCGCCCATGGCCCCCAGGCCCCAGGCGAGGTCAGCCTCTGGAGTGAGGACTTCCACACCTCCCTCCTCCTTGGTGGCTCTTGCTGCCTTCACCTTCAGAGCTAAGGCTGGCTTTCCTAGCTGAGGCTTGCTTACCGAAGGTGGCTTCGCTGAGGCCCCAGACTGTGCCCCGTGCAGGAAAGATACAAACGCAAGTGCACTTGGAGCTGTTGCTCCAGACTTGACCACGCTCCTCCCGCCTGCCCTTCCATGCCCCGGAGGGCAGCTACATTCTCCACTCCCCCACTCCCCATCGGTCTTTTTCTCTAGGAACTCGTGGATCAGACTGCCTTCTGTTGTCTGAGAGAGCAAGTGAGGCTTCCAGCACAGACAGCAGCCGGAAGGCCGCGTGCCCAGCCCAGGCCAGTGTTCATCGGCTGACCCTAACCCTGACACAAATGTGTATGTCCCTAGTAACGGATGTGGCATGGGTCCTGGGCCTCCTGCTTTCTAAATGCTCCTCAATCGACATGGACCCGGGTTGGAGAATCACTCACTGAAACCGCACACCTGCCTCAGACAAAGCTCCTCCTCAACCGTCTTGGGCAATTGAGCTTGAGCCCAAACAACTGCCAAGGACCATTTCTACCATTTAAAACTCACTCCGAGAAGTTAAACTCCTCTGCTGCGAAGGTTCTCAGAACCCAAACATAAAGCATCTGCTCCTCCCACCTGTCCCCTCCCAAGTGAACAGGAAGTCACACCCGATCCTCCATCAACCACCACAAGGGACCCTAAGCAAGAAAACCCAACAGCACAGAGCCCACTGCCACTGTGCAGGGTGGTCTGAAACACAGGCACCAGGAGAGCCAGGGACGGCCAACGGAGGGCCCAGGCGACACCTTCCCTGGGAGCAGCCACAGGGCACAGGGGCGAGAGAGTGCAGGCCATTATCTTAAGTGAAACAAATCAGACACAAATACCACATGTTCCCACCTATCAGTGGGAGCTGAATGGTGTGTCCTCATGGAAGCAGACTGTGGAGATGGGCGTTGGAGACTCGAGGTGTGGGGGGTGACGGGCAGTTGTCTGGTGGGTGCAGTGTGCATCGCTCCCGTGATGGGTGCACCGAAGGCCCTGACTGCACGGTCGTGCGATACATCAGTGTAGCCAGAAACCGCAACCAACAACAACAACAAAAATGACTTCACAAAGGAGGCGAAGGCACAAAGAAGCAAGGGGGTGATCGTAATCACGGATCACAGAGCAGAGTTGGGTGAGGAGGGAAATGGGGACAGAGAGCAAAGGCGAGAGGCACAAGACTGGGGGACTCGGAATGCAGGTCCCCGTGATCGTGAGCAAATCCTTGGCATTAACATTGCTTGAGGGTTGTCTACAAGGGGGCTGGGTTCCTTTGCGTGACAGAGACCCTGAGGTAGGGGCTGAGGAACAGCCGTGGTGTCAGCTGCCTGAAGAAACACCACGGAACACCTCCAGCTTCAGCACAACCCCGCATTTCCTGGTTCCCCATTTGAGCGTAACTGTGGCCAGGAGTCCCTCTAACACCTGGCTGGCCCCTCACACTCGTCCCCTCTGCCTGTCACTCCTCTGTCAACCAGGAAAGCTCAGCTGGAGTTGCCCCCGTCGCCGAGGATCTGAGGGCGTCCTCTCAGCCCCTTCCGACAAGGGCCCGTGTTTGTTCTCCTACCTCCTCTCTTCCGAGACCGCCGGAAGCCAATGACCTGGCAGATGCTCTCGACCCAGTTTTCCATGTCCTCCCGTGTCTCAGCCACCAGGCAAAAGATGCGCCCACTGGTCATGACGGCAAACACAAAACTACCCTGCAACTCCTCCTTGTCGAGGATCAGGGTCACACCTAACTCCACCTGATGACAGGAGTTCAGATCGATGATCCGCAGGGGCTTCTCAGCATCTTCATTTTTGTAGTATTCCAGAACATCCGGGTCGCTGCTCATCTTCCGCCTCCGCAGGATAAACCAGCGTTCCTTCCAGGCCTAAATCCCACCAGGAAGGAGTAAGAGAAGGAACAATTCATTAGTCAGTACGAAGCTCTTAACAGGTCCTCAGCCATCACCCACTTAAGGGCAGGGGCCTGGACCTTGCGCGTGGCCTACGCCTGCCTTTCAGGTTCCCCAGAGATCAAAGGATGAACTCAGAACGCACGTGAGTGCGGCATCTCACCGTGGCCTCAGGCCTCATCGCTACCCAAGAAGATGCGGCATGTCCAGGCCTTAGGTCAGGAGGTGTGTGGTTTCTGATGGACTCACTCAGCTGTGTGGATGCTACCTCAGATGTGTGATGGGGGTCACCTCCACCTGCCCCACCTACCTCAGGGTCTCTGTCACGCAAAGGAACCCAGCCCCCTTGTAGACAACCCTCAAGCAATGTTAATGCCAAGGATTTGCTCACGATCACGGGGACCTGCATTCCGAGTCCCCCAGTCTTGTGCCTCTCGCCTTTGCTCTCTGTCCCCATTTCCCTCCTCACCCAACTCTGCTTCTGTGATCCGTGATTCCGATCACCCCCTTACTTCTTTGTGCCTTCGCCTCCTTTGTGAAGTCATTTTTGTTGTTGTTGTTGGTTGTTGTTTCTGGCTACACCGATGTATCGCACGGCCGTGCTGTCAGGGCCTTCGGTGCACCCATCACGGGAGCGATGCACACTGCACCCACCAGACAACTGCCCGTCACCCCCCACACCTCGAGTCTCCAACGCCCATCTCCACAGTCTGCTTCCATGAGGACACACCATTCAGCTCCCACTGATAGGTGGGAACATGTGGTATTTGTGTCTGATTTGTTTCACTTAAGATAATGGGCTCCAGTTCCATCCGTGTTTCTGCAAAAACCGTGAATTCACTTTTTTGTGGTTGAATAGTAATCCACGGTCTATATACACCACACGTTCTTTATCCATCCTCCACGGATGGACACTTAGGTTGCTTCCACATCTTTGCTGCTGCAAATAGTGCTGTGATAAACACGAGTGCCAGTTTCTTTTTTAAACGCTAATTTCCTTTCCTTTCACAAGATACCCAGAAGTGGGACTGCAGGAGCAAATGGTAGTTCTAGTTTGAGTCCTTTGAGAAACCTACATAGTGTTTTCCACAGAGGTTTCACTGATTTACATTCCTAGCAACAGTGTGTACAGTGCCCTTTTCTCTGCATCCTTGCCAACATCTATTTCTTCTGTTTTTAGCAATAGCCATTCTGATCGGCGTAAGATGACCTCTCACTGTGGTTTTAATTTCCATTTCCCTGATGACTGGTGGTGTTGAACATTGTTCATATAGTTCTTGGCCATTTCTTTGTCTTTTTTTGACAAATGTCTACTCATATCCTTCAACCACTTTTTATTGGGGATGTTTTTGTTGGTGGTGGTGCAGTCATTGAGCTTCTTAGACACTATGGATACCAGTCCCCTGCTGGATGTATAATTTTCAAACATTTTCTCCCACCTGTTCGCTCTGTTGTTGATTATTTCTTTGGCTGCTGAGCACCAAATCGATATACTCATCTGGCAAGATTAGTAAGAGATCTGAAGGCACTTTCTAGAAGATGAAGGAGGTCTAAAGACCTCATTGAAAGCAAGTTCCACCTGACTCAGTTACAATCCTTGGCTGTCTTCTTGCCTTGGCTTTCTATGTCGTACATGTGAACTCAAAATAACGGGAAAGAACGAAGCTGAGGCTTTCCTTTAGGAAAGAATTGACCACCCAGCTAACCAACACAACAGGCACTTGTTGGGCTGACAATGTGAGAAAATGGCTTTCTTGCAGAAATTTGTTAGAATGCAACGAGAAGATGAGAAATTGTTTTCTAGCTCTAAACTGGAACTCAGGAGATCTGGCTTCTAAATCGAACATTCAAACTCACTCATTTCGAGATCTTGAGTACAAAGAAACTGGGTTTTCAGGGGGGAGGGGGGATAAGGGCAACATATGTAACCTAAACATCTGTACCCCCATAATATGCTGAAATAAAAAAAAATAAAATAAAAAAGAAACTGGGTTTCGACTGCACTGACTCAAGCTGATTTGGGGAAGACATGTCTTCACCCACCAACATGGAACATTTATCAATTTATTTAGGTCTTTTTAATTTTTCTCAGTAATGTTTGGTAGCAATACAGAAATACTACACATTGTTTTACTTTCAAGTATTTTATGTTTTCATGCTATTATAATTCAGAAAATTTCATTTTATTTTCTAATTATGCAACCGTATTTCTATGTACTGGCAACAAAGTTTGTATATTGATCTTTATTCCTCTGATCTTGCTAAATGGACTTAGTTCTGATATGGAATTTTAGGGGTAAATTTCTTAGAAGTTCCTCTGTACACGATCATGCCTTTGGAGAATAAAAACAATTTTATTTCTTCCTTTACAATCTGTATGCCTTTTCATTTTTTACTACCTTGTTACAACGACTACAAGCTTCAGTCCAACATCCCATACAAGTGGGAACCACAGACATCCTTGCTTTGCTCTTGACCTTAGGGGAAGGCATTCAGTATTTTAGATGTTAAAATTACATTACTGGGCAGGGCACGGTGGATCATGCCTATAATCCTAGCACTCTGGGAGGCCCAGGTGGGAGGATCGCTTGAGCTCAGGAGTTCGACACCAGCCTCAGCAAGAGTGGGAACCCGTCTCTACTAAAAAAAATAGACAGAAATTGGCCAAACAACTAAAAATAGAAAAAATTAGCCGGGCATGGTGGAGCATGCTTGTAGTCCCAGCTACCTGGGAGGCTGAGGCGGGAGGATCGCTTAATTCCAGGAGTCGGAGGTTGCTGTCAGCTAGGCTGACGCCACAGCACTCTAGCCCGAGTAACAGAGTGAGACTCTGCCTCAAAAAAAAAAAAAAAATTACATTACCTGCAGATTTTTCAGTGATATAAGTAATTTCCTAATCCTTTTTTGAAATTCTGCCAAATACTTTCTTGCGTGTATTGAGATGATCTAGTGAGTTTTCTCCTTTACTGTCTCAATGGGATGAGTCACACCTTTCTGTTTTCCAATGTTAATCCATCTTTGCATCCCTTGTATTACGTAAACACCTGGGGCAACTATGTGCAAAGCCGGGATTCGAACCCGCAGCCTGATTTCAGAGACTCTGCCTGCTCTTCTGCCAGTGTGCCTTGACATGAGTGACCTGGGTGGGAGGAGGTCAGAGGAACGGTACTGAGGGTGCCCGGACACAGGTGGGACTTAGGTGGACAATGGAATACAACACCCAGATCCACAGGCAGGTGTCTGAAAGCTGCTCATTGCTCGGCTCTGGTATTCATCCTCCCAGCGCTCTTGTATCACCTGGCATTTACCTGGAATACTGAGCATCCACACTGTGAACCTACACAGGCGTCCTTCCTGGAGGCGCGCTGCTGACAGGGTTCTTTCCTTCGTCACCGTACGGAGACGCTATTTTTCTTTAAGCGGACACTTGCTAGGTATAAGGCACGGTACTAAGGCTTTTATTGGAATTGTTTCTCATCTTCACAGCAACCTAACAGCCCAGCTCACCTGGTGTCCTCATACCTCAGGTAGGGGACGGCGGCACGGAGCACGGACACAGCGGGGCCGGACTCCTGGATTCTCCAACCGGTGGAATTATCGTGAATCTGACGATGCCGTTGTTTGGCCTTCGTGTTGAAAACCATTTCCACCGGATGGAGAATCCTCCCCACGGCACAGCCCGTCACGGCGCCCCCAGCCCCCCGCCCCTCCCGCCACACTCACAGAGTGTCTCCAGTTGTGCTCAGGCGGCGACATCCTCAGCCAGCCGGCGCGCACCACGCAGTCGTCGCTGCTCATGCTGCCGGCGCGGCCGCTGGGCGGCGCTGTGGAGGCCACGAGGCGCCGCGGGAGTCCGGGCGCGGGCGACGCTCGCAGGGGCCGAGCAGGCGGGGTCGGGCGAGGAAGGGCCGCGGGCGAGGACGGGAGGCGGTGAGAACGGGCGAGGGTGAGGATGGACACGGGTAAGGACGTGCCGGGGCCCTCGCGCGTGACGGCGAAAACAGGGACGTGAGGGCGCGAGGCTGGGTGCGGGGCGGAGACCCGGATGCGGCGACGGCGGGAGCGCACGAGGCGCAGGCGCGGGGCACGACGGGAGCCCACCAGGCCGCAGACCCGGATGGGGCGAGGGCGAGAGCGCGCGAGGGCGAGAGCGCGCGAGGGCGAGAGCGCGCGAGGGCGAGAGCGCGCGAGGGCGAGAGCGCGCGAGGGCGCAGGCGCGGGACAGGACGGGCGCGCACGAGGGCGCAGACCCGGATGGGGCGAGGGCGGCAGCGCACGAGGGCGCAGGCGCGCGGCCCGGACGGGAGGCCTCAAGGGCGCGGTCCGGAGCCAGACTGCAAGGGGAGGCACAGATGGGTGCTGGCGAGGGCAAGGACGAAGCGTGGACCTGGCAGGGTGAGGGCGGTGACGCGCGTCGTGGGGGGCGGGGACAGCCGCGGGGCGGACGAGTCTTACGCCCAGAGCTCCGGCCCCCCTAGGAGCCTCCGTAGAAGCGAATCTGCATTTCTGTGCATTCGCCAACACCGTTGAGTGCTGCAGCCTTATCGCAGGTCTCCAAATTGGTTCATGGGAGTCACACGATTTTATTCCTCTTTAGTGTCGTACTCGCAGCTGTGGGACATTTGCCTATGTGAACTTTAGAAACACTCTGGTATCCACAAAATACGGTGCTGGGGTTTCAAATAGTATTGAATTGAATCTATAGACAGAGTCGGGAAAAACTGACATCTTAAAAATACTGACTTAGTTTCCGAGATCACACGAGATCGGGCATGTTAAAAAAAAAAAAAAGAAAAAATACTGAGTCTTCCAGTCCATTAGCATGGAATATTTCCATTTACATCTGATTTTCAGTGATTTCTATTTTTCTGCATATAGATCCTGTACATGTTTTCTTAGATTTATACATAAGTATGTCAATTTTGGGGATACCGTTGGAAGTGGTATATTAAAATTTCCAATTCCAATTGTTCATTGCTGGTATATATGAAAACAACTTACATTAACCTTGTATCCTAAGACCTTTCTCTGATGGTTAGTTTTGTGTGTCAGCTTTGCTGGACAATGGTCCCCATATATTTGGTCTAACGTTCTAGATTTTTTAATAAGTATTTTTGAATGAGATTACTATTTAAGTTGGAGAACTTCGAACAAATTTTCTGGGTGTGGTGGTGTGTACCTGTAGTCCCAGCAGCAGGAGGCTGAGGCAGGAGGATCGCTTGAGCCCAGGAGTTCCAGGTTCCACTCAGCTATGACCATGCTACTGCACTCCGGCCTGAGTGACATAGGGAGACCCTGTCTCAGGAAACAAAACAAAACAAACTAGTAGCTGAAATTACCTGTGTTTGGTACCTTTAACCCCTCACTCAAGCTCAGCTTGCTCTAATTTGACTTCTATGCCTGCAAAGCAACAGAAACTGGTGGCCAACATGCTACCAATAACATTCTTGTCTTCCTCTTACTCAATTTCTTCATCTTTCAGAAAATGTTCACCATTGACCAACTCCTACTCCTGAAAGCACTTTCTGCTCATCTTCATAATACTCCCCTCTCCTATTGTCTCTCACTCACTGGCCGTTTTGTCCCCTGTCCCCTTACTGCCTTCTCTCCCCCACATGTCAATGCCCGACCGCTTCCTGGCTCTTCCCATGGCCTATTCTCTCAACACTCTCTGTAATCTCTGCTGTCACCTCACCCAGTCTGCAAGACCCCCTTTCCTGGAACCAGGGTGATCCTTTGTGGATGTATCGACCAACAGAGTAGGCCGGAAGGGACTCCAGACCTGGACAGAACACACGGGGTGGCTCCATGAAAACCATGGACACCGTGTTGTAACATCAAGAGGACTAGAGAATTTGAGCTGCAATTGAGATGACAATTGGAAATGTAGCGAATAGTAAAGATTGTATAGTAGACATTCAATAGAAAATGCAATCGAAGTAGGACATCACCCAGCCTGTCTGCAGCTGGAATAGAACAAATCCTACAGCATCTCACTTGAAATTATTTCATTGATTTCTATCATGAAGCTTTAGAATTTATTTTGTAATTGCAATTATTTTTGGCTTTCTGATCCATTCTTGATTTTATATGTTTTATTAATCCCACATTTAGATTATGTCCTTGGTGCTTTTAAATATTGAATTAGATTTTTTTTTCATTATTCTTTATAGTAATAAAAACAGTTAAAGCTATGGATATTTCTCTTAGTAAAGACTTGTTAATATTTCATATATATAATTTTTTTTACTTTTTAAAAATTTGTTCTAGTGGCATCCTTTTTAAACTTCATCTCTGACCCCGGGTGGTTGAAGAAGAAACATTTCAAATAAAACTCAAAGTGGCCTTTTCTCTCTTTTGATTTCTCTTTGTTTTATTACATTAAATTTTAATTGCATTATATTAAGAGCATGTGTTTGATGTTTCCTTTTAAAATTCATTAAGATTTTAATTATAGTGTAGGATATGAATTTTTGAGATAACATGAATATATTTTTTTAAAGATAGTGTGTAGTTGGTGGAATAGGTGATCAAAGGTAACAAATATTAACTGTGGTGGAAAACAGTTCGTGCCAGTCATTCCCAACCCATCTTTATGGATCAATTTCTGATTCGATGTTAGCTTCGTAAGAAGGATTGGCATATGTGTGTTGGACTGAGTGTAGAAAGAAAACACTAGAAACACTTTCTACCATCCTAATTTACCAACATACTGAAAAGATTATGGCATTCTACCTCAAGAAATATGAGAGAGATTCTTCCACTATGATTTTAATGACAGTTGAGTTCCTTACCTGACTACTGTTTGTAAAGAGAGGGTTAAGTGTGATGCTGGATTTCATCCTTCAAACAAGGAGTCACAAGGAAGTAGTCACAGAGTGAATTTGCATTGTATTGATGTTAAAGGATTCACCAGCCTGCAACACTGCTTAGAAGTGGGGCTCTTTGCCTGCTCATGGATCAGGAGCACTTAGCTTCTTCCCCAGGCTGCGTATCAGAAGTTGGTTTTTAACTCCCGCTAGCTTATATATTAGTAGCTAGCAGAGAACTAATTATTATTAGAGCGAATACTCTATTTTTCACTGGGAGATAGCATGACAGTGACCTGTTAGTAGTAAGATCAGCAGTGAAGATCAGAATATCAATTCTTACAATCAGAAAAGAATTCTCAAGATTCTACACATGCTATTTATCATTTCTAGGTGTTTTGAGTTGTGGGAAGTTAGGGCTGTCATCTCCGTAGGCCAGAATGCTGAAAAATGAAGTATCTTTTCATAACTTTTTTTTTTTTTTTTTTTCAGACAGAGTCTCACTCTCTTGCCTGGGGTGAGTGCCGTGGCATCAGCCTAGCTCACAGCAACCTCAAACTCCTGGACTCAAGTAATCCTACCGTCTCAGCCTCCCGAGTAGCTGGGACTACAGGCATGTGCCACCATGCCCGGCTAATTTTTTCTATATATATTTTTAGCTGTCCAATTAATTTGTTTCTATTTTTGGTAGAGACAGGGTCTCGCTCTTGCTCAGGCTGGTCTCGAACTCCTGAGCTCAAAACGATCCGCCCACCTCGGCCTCCCAGAGTGCTAGGTTACAGACGTGAGCCACCGCGCCCGGCCTCTTTTCATAACTTTTATGTAACTTGAGCGCTGACCTCCAGGGGGCGTGCTGGGTCACTGTTCATGTTCCTGCCCGATACTCACATTGCATACTCTTCAATGGATGCATCTTCAACGTGCCTTCTGAGATGGAGAAACAGTCAAAGTGAGTTGGCCTACGGTGCCTACACAGTTCCACACCTTCCCTGAAGAGTTTGTTTTTGAAGTTATTATTTCAGGAGTTCAAACCTTTTACTGTCCTGGAACTCTGGCACTTTAAGTTAAATAGAGACATACAATTCAATCCCCTAGACCCAGGGCTCAGTTCTTTAATGTGATATCATTATGCTCCGTTTCTATCTGTTTTCCCACAGGTTTCCCACCGTAAAAAATAACAAACTCATCCAGATCTCATAGCATGCATGGCGTTTTCATTCATTAACCTCTGTAACTGAATATCAATGACTGTACCGAAGACATACATCGTTGGGCATGGGAAACGTACACCCAGGCATGAATAGAAAGCAGTGTGAATGTGTTTTTCTCCATGTACAATGAAAAACGTCAAGCCGATAATAATAAAGTCAAAATAATTATATTTCACTATTGCTGAAATAAATTATTAAACTATTTTCTTCGGTCACTTATCATGGGAAAACATATGCTCACAGAAGTTTAAGCCATAAACACGGGGATTGTGTCACTTCCAGCGGTACAAGTGCAGAAGGCAACCACTGTTTCTTTCCGCAGTCTTTACCTCCTTTCTTCCTGTCTTCTTTCATCCTTTTCTTTCTTTCTTCCCTTCTTTCTTCCCTCGATTGTTTTACTAAGCCCCATATTTGCAAATCAGCAAGGGACTCCAACTTGTAAGAAAGCTTCACATGGATGTATGGGTCATCTAATATGTACCAGGCCATGTAAGAATGATAAGAAGGCAGATACATTATTTAATGCTTTTTCAGTCTGCTGAGGAGAGATAGGTAAGTAAAAAATGCTATTGCTGTGGGATAAATATAGCAAAAGGAAACACTCCAAGGTAAAGTTTCACTATGGATAAAAAAATAAAGTGATGGGATTAAGGGCATTCTCAAAAAAGGTGATATTTCATGGTCCTTTGGAAGAAGAAAACGTGAGTTTTGCAGGTTGACGGGCACACTGAAGAATGTTCAGGCAGAGGGAGCAGAGCTGAGGTGCCGTGTAACAGCTCAGCTGCTTCGGAGAAGTCTGTCAGTGCGTAAAAAACTGGGATGTCCGTTAGAATTGGAAACACCTGGAGATCTTTAAAGGCTATATACATGCTACTTCTTCCCCGCAGGCATACCAAATCCGATTCTTTATTGTTTATTTGTTCGTGTGTGTGTGTGTGTATGTGCGTGAGCGCGCACGCACGTGAGTGGGCGGGCACAGCTGCAGATCTGCATTGAAACTAATTTCTAACATGCTTATGGTAACGATAGAAATCTGTCAACTATTTCTCTAAAGAATTTGGCATCTCCGCAGTACACGAGCAGGTGAGAGCATGGAGATGGACAAGAGCAGGAGCAGGTGACGGAGTGAGGGGCACAGATGACGCTCCAGCCATTTGGAGATGGACTATTGTTTTCAGCCACCTGTGACATATGACAAGTTCAAGGTTTACAGCCACGTCTTTTCCTGCTCAATCAAGAAGGACACTGGGCATGGGGAACAGGGTATCAAGGGGTTTACTATAGAGTCTGGATGTTGTGTCCCCCCAAAATTCGTATGTTGAAACCTAATGACTAAGGTGATGGTATTAAAGGGTGGGGCCTCTGGGAGATGACTAGGTCGCGAGAACTGGCTGTTTGTTGTTCGTGAACGGGATTAAGGCCCTCGTAAAAGAGGCCGTAGAGAGTGGCCTCATCCGTCCACCATGTGAGGACACGTCTGTGAGGCGAGGTGCCGTCTATGAGGAGCAGGATCCCACCAGACACCAAGTTGGCTGGTGCCATGATATCGGACATCCCAGATTTCAAGAGTGTATGCAATACGTTTCGGTTCTTTAAAAATTACCCATTCTGAGACATTTTGTTAGAGCAGCCCAAAGGAATTAAGACAAGGTTGATTTCTTGGTTTTAAGCATGGCAAGTTTGAGGTTACAGTGGTGTATGGGGGCAGAAACATTAAATAAACCTATCGAAATATATGCTAGTGGCTCAAAAGAGAGGTCTCGGCAAGCATTAGAAAGGATTAGGTACTTTCAGCTCCACCTTTGAAATGTAGCTGGAATTGATAATCTCCTTATCACCTTGACTGCTATCCACTTAGTCCAAGCACCGTTATCTCTCGTTTCTTTTGACTGTGGCCGTAGCTTTTTTTTTCTTTTTTTTTTTTTGAGACAGAGTCTCACTCTCTTGCCTGGGGTGAGTGCCGTGGTGTCAGCCTAGCTCACAGCAACCTCAAACTCCTGGGCTCAAGCAATCCTCCTGCCTCAGCCTCCCGAGTAGCTGGGACTACAGGCATGCACCACCTGGCTAATTTTTTCTATATATATTTTTAGCTGTCCAATTAATTTCTTTCTATTTTTGGTACAGACGGGGTCTCGCTCTTGCTCTGACTGGCCTCGAACTCCTGAGCTCAGAACAATCCGCCCACCTCGGCCTCCCAGAGTGCTAGGATTACAGGCGTGAGCCACCGCGCCCGGCTGTGGCCATAGCTTTTCATTCACTCAGCTGCTTTGACACTTGCCAACCTACACTCTAAACACCATAGAGCTACCGCGGAAGTTCTTTTTTCCACAAAATCAAATGATGATGCAACTTAATTCAGAACTTGTCAGTAGATTCCCCACACCACTTCAAATAAAATTTGGAGTTTTAACATAGGCCGTTGGCACTCAAATGATCTCTGTCTCACCTCCTGTGTTCTTCCAAATATTTACCACATCGTGACCAGACTGTTCTACCCGATGTTCTTAAACATCCAATGCATGTTCTCCATTAGTGATCTCACATACACTTTGTTTCGAATATCATTCCCCCAAGTAATACCCAGGTCACTCATTCACCTTCATGTCCTTGTGAAATGTTGCTTTATCATTCACGTCCTCCCTGATCGCTCTGTAAAGGAGGACACACCCCTCGTCAGACTCTATCACTTAAATGTCATTTCTTTTTATACTTTCATCGCCTGATGTTTACTTTTTTACCCTGTGTCTTTCCCACTAAAAATTTAATCTCTGTATTGAAGCCGGGATTTTTGTTGTCAGGGTACGTCGCTATATGTCTGGTACCCAGACTAGTGCCCGGCGCATAGTTGGCAGGTATTCGGTATAAAAAATAACCAAATTAAGCAAATAAATGAATAAAACACCAGGAGCTTACAAATGACAGTATAGGCCATGCACGAAAACATCCACAATGTTGGACAAGTGAGAAAAAATATATACATATATACACACACACACTGAAAACACTTTGAAAGGCTCAAAAAGACATGTATATCACAAATGTTTATACAGGACAGCCACAGAAGCTGGAGGAAAACCAGGAGGAAACTGGGTGGGAGAAAATGGAGGGAACACTTCAAGGAGGTAAGGGGAGACGAGCCTAATGTCATGGAAAAATCAGGAAAGTCATATGGGCTGGAAACACAGGAGTGGGAGTCAGCAGTGAGCATGTGGCATTTTATTTGGGAGGAGTGAGGATCGTCAGTTCACTTGACCGCACTGCTGAAAATTAAAGTCTCCCTGAGCTCTCTCTTATGTAGCTTTAGCGCCCACATGCAGGAACAATACAGCTAAACTACAGATGACAGCAAAGGACAGGGACTTACATAAACCTCAGGACAGAAGCAACCGGGAGAGGAGGGAATAGGAGGGGATGAGAGAAGAGAGAAGGAAAGCAACCATAAGCCCCAACCCAGTGAAAAGTAGATGCATTGACATTACAAACTAATGATAAAATTTTGGTGTCACTACTTGCTGGCTATGTAATTGTACGTACTGTCACGTCCCATAGTTTATATAGTTTATGTATGTATTTAATAAGATATACACAGTACTTTTCTCTCAGAATTGTTTTGAGCAATAAGGTTCTCCCTCAAGTGCCTAGCATCATGCAATAAATAACGTTTTATTGAGAAGCTTCTGCACGGCCAAGTAAAGTGTCCTTAGAGCGAATGGACAGCCTACAGAAGGGGAGAAAATATTTGCTTTCTACACATCTCAAAAAGGGCTGATAACAAGAATCTGTATAGAACTTAAGAAAATCAACAAGAGAAAGTCAAACAACCCCATCAATAAATCGGCAAAGGACGTGAACAGAAACTTTTCAAAAGAAGACAGAATAATGGGAAGCAACATATAAAAAAGAGCTCAACATCTCGAATCACTAGGGAAATGCAAATCAAAACCACAATGAGGTATCTCCTAACTCCACTGAGAACGGCCTTTATCAAAAAGTCCCAAAATAACAAATGCTGGCATGGATGTGGAGAGGTAGGAACACTCTCACACTGCTGGTGGGACTGCAAATCAGTGCAACCCCTGTGGGAAGTAATTTGGAGATATCTCAAAGAGCTAGAAATAGAAATACCATTTGATCCAGCAATCCCACTACTGGGCATCTATCCAAAGGAAAAAAAAAAATTGTATCATAAAGACATCTGCACTCCAATGTTTATAGCAGCACAATTCACAACTGCAAAGAAGTGGAAACAACCCAAATGCCCATCCATACATGAGTGGATTAATAAAATGTGGTCTATGTATATCATGGAGTTCTACTCAACTACAAAAACCAATGGTGATCTAGCACCTCTTATATCATCCTGGACAGAGAATGAGCCCATCCTTCAAAGTGAGGTATCACAATGATGAAAAAACAAGTATCACTTGGACTCACCATCAAATCGGTACCAACCGACCAACACTAAGTTATTCACACGGTAGTGATACTCACCGGGTGTCAGTCAGGTGGGGGGGTTGGCTGTACAACCACAACTAATGGAAACGGGGTGCACTGTATGAGGGAAGGACCCACTTGTAGCCATGGCTTGAGTGAGGCAAATGCATTTCATCTCACCAAAATATTTCTGTGCCCACAATATCCTGAATTTAAAAATAAAAAAAAGAAATACTGCTCAATGTATTAAAGTGGAACAGAGGGAGAAAAGAATATGACCCTATTGACTATTTTTTTTTACTAAATTGGTATAAATTATTGAAAAACAAAATAAGAAACTTGTATAAATGCCTTATTGAGATTGTAATACTGTGTATGTATGTACTGTTTAAATTTATGTTTAGCTTGATGTATGTGTAAGAAACCTGAACAATATAATGTTGATGACAAATATGAATTATAAATTTACCACATCTGAAAAAAAGGGCATTTTTAAAACAGAAAATGGAAATTGGTCTCCGTGCAAGAATACAAAAAGAGCAGTCTCAAAGGTGGTGAAGGAAAAAGCAGAGAAGTGTTATGACCTTGTGGACAACAAAGCTTGCTCCCAGATAAGAAACTGGGAACTGGTCTTTTGATTTTCTCATTTCAGCTGCAGGGCTATTTTGGCTCTACCATAGCACCTACTTCTTTCTGTCTTCATTATCATGTCTTTACCTTTTTCCTCCAATTATCTTCCCATATCTTCCTACCTTCCCAATGAATTCCTCCATTAAAGTTTTCATGAATAATATATTTACTAAGTGCTGATTCTGTGCTGTAATCTCTCTCTCAGCAAGACTCTCTAAACATTAAATATCTGGCTTAAGGGAATACTAACGTGTAGCATGCACAAAATTTTAAATTCCTGTCTGATACATAAATAAGACACAATTCTCTTATCTAACCAGGAGAGATCTTGAACATGGAAGTGTAATATGAGCGTTCCATATAATTTTTTTTTGCCATTATACATGTGATTTAACTTTGACACACATAAAAATGATAGTAGGAAAAAATCTCAAAACCTTTTGATATCTCAGTCTCCCATTCTATGAAAAGTAAGTGTCATCTTTTATTTTTCATAGTCTGAGTTGTATTTGTAACTCTGGGTGAGGGTTTTAAGAGTCTCATCACCCAATCAATGAAAACAAGGGCTCTCGCTCCTGGGTCATTGGCCACGCTCGCTCTTCCCTGAGATTCTTCCGTCAACAAAGCCCATAAAGTACGACGATGCCCACATTTGCAATGTGCAATTCACACAAAAAGCACTTTCAAAAATTGAAGGAAACTCATTTTCAATAAAATTCTTATCATTACTCTTTACCCTCATCTGCTTCTTACCCCATGCCCAGTTACTGGAGACTGAAGCCCTGAGATCATGTATTTACAGAACATAATTTAGGTTCTCTTTTCCCAACTAGGATATGGGTTCCAGCAAGGAGCTTACCTGTTTTACATTTGATTAGAGGTCCACAACATTCAGGAAGATCATTCTCCTTAACAAATACTCAGACAAGAAGCATAAGCAGAAGGAAAGGCACGTGTTTAACAGACTCCATCAGGAGGCTCAATCCTGAGCGGCACTTGGTAAGATTACCTTCTCATTTGTGAGCAAGGTAGTGAATCTGAGTATTAAAAGCTGTGTGAATAAATTGTCGCCTTAAAATTTCACACCATCAAACGATATAAAGAAATAGAAAATGCTCGTTATGTGTTTTACTGGTACAAATAAAAATCCCACTTGACAACGGGGATAAGAATGACCTCTCTCCGAGGTTTCTCTGCCCAACCTCTTTGAGACCATTGATATATATGGTTTTCATCTCTGTGTAGCTTTTGTACGTAACATCAATGTCACTTTTCTCCTCAGAAAATGTCTACACATCCTAATAATAAAGTCATATTGTACAAGTGTTGCACTGTTAATTTTTACATTTTGCATTAAGTAGAATACAATTGAATAGGACACAAATAGTTTTCACAAAGAAAATATATACAAACTACAACTGTTTGCTGTATTTTACACTCTCCCCACATTTGTATGTATATGCTACTATTTCCATTTTCTCTCCACCTTGCTCTTTCACAAAACAGTTTTCTTGTTGGTAGTGGTAATGGTATTTTTTTCACAGTAGTAGAATTATCTAGGTAGAGAAGAACGCGGGAAGCAAATCACAATAGATAATGGAAAACCATTACTTTATTCAGAAATAACAACTCAAAATATAACAACTCAAAACGTTCTTACACACACTATCGTTTAGACGTTTCCCAGAAAGCATATATTGGAAGCTTCATCCTGTACACAACAGCACTGAGAGGCAGGACTGGCTACGCCCTCGTGAATGCATCGGTATCATTGCGAGAGCAGATCTGTTAGGAAAGCAAGGTCAGCCCCCTCTCACTTTTTCTCAGATGTGGTCCTTTAACCATCTACCCTCCATTACAGACGGACGCAGCAAGGAGGCCCTCACAAGATGCAGCTCCTCAATCTTGAAGTTCCCAGCATCCAGAACCTTGAGCCAAACAAATTTCTTTTCATCATACATTACTCAATCTGCGGGATTCCGTCACAGCAGCATAAAACTGAACTAAAATGCAAAATGATACCAAGACTGGGGCCGCTGCTACAACACATATCTGAAAATCTGGAAGCAGCCTGAAAACAGGGGAATGGGTAGAGGCTGGAAGAATTTGGAGGAGAAAACTAGAAAAGCCCACATTGCCATCAATGGAGCATTAGGGGTGATTTTGTGAGAACTGACAACACAAAAAATGTAAAGAAAGTCTGGACTTCCTGGGGATTCTTTGAGTGGTCAAGACCAGAATGTGGGTACAACTACAGAACGTAAAGGCTACTGTGATGAAGTCTCAGGTGGAAATTAGGAAGAAGGAATCGGCAACTGGAATGAAGGCCGTCTCGTTATATAGTTGCAAAGAACTTGACAAAGTTGTGTTCATTTCCTAGAACTCTGTGGAAGGCAGAACTTAAGAGCACCAACTATTTACAGGTATCTGGAAGAAGAAATACATAAGCAGCAAAGAATACAAGGTGCTGCTCGGTTTCTTCTGGCAGCCTACGGTAAAATGAAAGAAGAGAGAATGAAGTCAAGACAGAATTTACCATTAAAAGGGAAGTAGAATAGAATGATTCAGAAAACTCTTGGCCTTGCCATGCAAAGAATAGAAAAGTATATTCGGAAGAGAATACCGACAGTGTGGCCGAGCTGTGTTTCCTCAGGAGCTTAACACATATGGCAGAAAGCCAGGTTTTACCCACCGAAGCAATGGAAGAATGGCCTCAGAGTCATTTTCTGAGATCTTTGGGCAACTGAGAACATGGAGAGCAAGGTTTACAGAGAGTTGCCTGTGGGACCTCACTGTTTGTTGCCCTGCACCACCTTGGGGCCTTGGACCCGGGATTGCGGTGCGGCAGTCCTTAGCCACCCAAGTCATGGTCACGGGCACCCGTCACTTGGAGATAGAAGATGTAAAGCATGGTAGTATCCCTGCCGTGCTCATCCTGCAGGTACCCAGAACGTAAGAACCGTGGGGCCATGACAGCTCCACCTAGATTTCGAAGAATGTTGCTGAAATCCTGGGGACTCGGGCAGAGACTTGTCCTGGTGACGAAGCGACCAAATAGACCCCTACTAAGACAATGCCAAGTGAGATCACAAGAGCGAGGCCACCACGGAATCCACACTAAGCAATGTCCAGTGGAGTCATGATGGTGGAGAAGCCTCCGAAATCCCAGAACTGTAGGGCCGTCAGTGGACAGCTGCAGCCGGGAGAGGTGCACGCACGTGACCTTGACCTACAAGAGCTGCCGCGTGGACCGAGCCCAGCACAGCCGTGCGGGCAGAGCTGTCTGCACCCGTGGGGGTCCAGCCCCCACCCCAGTGTGCCCAGGACGCGGGATGTGGCATCAAAGATAGTTATTCTCCAGCTTTAAGTCTCAATGTTGTTTTCCTTCTTCGATGTTGGGCTCACTGAGGACCGGGCACCGGTTATTCTTGCCTGTTTCTCCCTTTTGGAATGGAAATGTTGATCCAGGGCCTGGCCCGCCATTGTATTTCCAAAGTACTTAACTTTCTTATTTCGCAGGATCACAGCTGGAGGGAAGTTTGTCTCTGGGTCCCCAAGTGCTGCTCCTGGCTGCCAACACCATCCGTGTCCTTCCTCGTCTCCTGTCCTTCTGCCTCTCCCACCTGACACAGCGGCCCTGTTGTGGCCCTGGCCCGGAAGCCAGGTCCCCTGCATGTGTTGACTGTTCTCTGGGGACCTGATTCCTTTGCCTTCCAAGACCATCTATGACTGTCTTTCTCGACAAGTTCTCTTTTAGTGGCCTTGCCTCTCCCTGCCAAAAACAACAGGGATGGAAATGTCCACATCTTTGGTCTGTTGGTCCTGGGTTCCGGGTCAGAGAGATGACTCATCTTCTCTGGGACGGGGGGATGCTGGGGCCTTTTGGCAGTGCCTCCTAGCAGGGTCGGCAGAGGCACGGCCACAACGTAAGTCACAGGTGGGCCCCATGGGCAGAGGATGCCTCACAGTCAGAACCTCCCCTCCCATGAGAAGGGCCCAGGGAGAGAATGCAGTGGAGCCAGTGGAGAATGCAGAGGCGGGTAGGGGACAGGAGAGATGGCTCTGGAGATGCGTCATGCCTCTCCCTGGTCCTGGGACCCGAGTCACAGCTTGGCGCCCCTGAAGTACTGCGAGATCTCCTGCAGGAGCGCCCGCTCCTGTGCAAGCCTCTGCTGAGCCTGGGCCTTCTCGTCATCCACCTGGATATGGTGCAACTCCTGGTGGGCACGGGCAGCAGACGGGGATGGCTGAGGGGACAGAGTGGGGATGGGGGTGTGTGTGAGCTGCTAAGAAAGGGAGGCCAAAGGCAGTGGGTGCATTGTGAGCTGTCCTGGGGGAAGGCCCTGCCTGTCCCCCGCCCGGCCTCTGGAGCCTGCCTTCTCTCCCTGGGCGTGGGCTTTAACGCCTGAACTCCAGCCTGCCGTCCCTCCTGCTGGATGCCGCAGCCCTGCCAGCCCTTCTCGCTTCCCAGCTCCTGGGAGGACCAGCCCTTCCTGAGTCTGGCGCACGCCCAAGGCTTCCACCTCTGCCTCTGGCCGCCCATCCAGGGGGAGAAATCTGGGTGCCCTGCGGAGCCCTTGCGGCCCCTGTGAAGTGGAGTCTATCCCACTCCCCTCACCGTTCACACCAGATGGCTACGTGTGCTGCCTGGTGAAGCTTCCCTGGGCCAAATGTCCCTTCCCAATGTCACCGTACCAATGCACGGGGCTGCGGGACCCACCCAGATGGAGCGTTCTCCCCAGAGAAGAGCGCAAGCCCAGGAGCCTCCGCAGGTCAGGTCTCTACAAGGGGCGGGGCTGAGCGCTGAGGGTGCCTGTGCTCCGAGAGGGACGAGTGGGACCCCTGGGCCCCAGACCACAGCAAGCAGGTTGGGAAAGCCAGCCCCACATCCCAGCCTGGGAGCTCAACTGACCCCACCTCTGCCCCAGGCACCTTGCACAGCTGGACGTCCACATTCATGTAGGTGACGCTGTCAGGGCTCTTCCCAGGGGCTGGGCTCTCAGTGCCAGGGGGAACCGGAGATGCAGATGCCGGGTTCTGCTATCGCCAGGGGGAGAAAACCGCTGGTGAGTTCAGGAAACAGACTGACCCACACCCAGAGAAACAGCCCTCTGGGAGCGGGGCTCCAGGTCCACTGAGTCCTACTCTGACCACGCACTGGGACTGTTCCTGCTCTCACCCGCATCCTCACGGTGATCCCGCGATGTGGGCGGGATCGCTGCTCCCGTTCTTTGACACACACGCAGACCTGTGGTTCTGAGTAGGGGGTGACCTGCCAGGTCTGGTTTCTGACTTAAACCTGCGTTAGCCCCACGCACCACGTGGCTTCCCTCACGGGCCATCGGGCCAGATCTCACGTACGCCCCTTCTAAGTCCCACCTCCGTGTGCCGGCCCCCAGGAAGGAAGCCCACTTCCTGCACCCGCTGGGTGCCGAACCTTGTACCATCGGGACCACAGTGGGGCAGTCACAGGGAGCAGCTCGCCCAAGCAACGCTCCCAGAGTCCTCACAGAGCTGCGCCCCCTCCAGGCTGCAGGAGCTGCTCCTAAGGATGACACACCCTGGGTCCTACCCCCTGCTCGAGGAGACCGCCCCCTTTCTGGTGCTTTCCTGAAGTCTAATTGTACTGAGAAAGGCCCTGGGTTTTCTTTTCAAGGTGCTGTGTGGGCTGCTGGATTCATTCTCTCAGCATCAGGGCAGCAACTCCCAAGCGCGGGGCAGCTGGCCCTTGTCCGTCAGCATCCCAGGGAGGAAGGGATGCTCTGCCCGTGTTGACGTCTGTCACGGCCCCCACCTCCATGATTAGGGACACGTGTCTCTCCCACTGCTGAGCAGGAAACTCTGGCTCTGCCTCTCCAGGGGCAGGGTCTCGCCACCGTGGCGGTCACGAGGGAGCCACGCTGCATCTGACTCCTAAAACCGAGACTTCCTTAGGGGCAGGGACCACATCGTCCTCTCGCCCACGTGGTCGAGATGCCACCGTGCTCAGGAAGGACTTGCAGCAAGAGATCAGATCACAAACGAAACCGGGAGCGCCTGGCTAAGGTGAGGGGGCTGGGTGGGGAGGTGGGGACCTGAGCGGCAGGCCCTAGGGGACTCTGACGGCTGTCTGCCAGCGACCCCGGGACTCACCACAGGCGTGGTGCTCCCTGAAGTGTCTCCTGAGTCTGGGCTGGTGCTGGTCTCTGTGGAGACGGGGCGGTGGCCCTGGGACCTGTGGCTGTCGTGGGAAGAAGACGAGAGGCGCACAGAGCAGGCCTCAGGGTGTCATCGAGCCCCGGCCCCCAGCCGGCCCGGCCCGCACGCACCCAGGCTACGCGCTCTCTCCTCAGGTTCAGATCTCATGAGGGGCGGGAATAATCACCCCCCTCCACAGATAAGGACACCAAGCCCCACAAAGCCCAGGGACATAATCAGCTGACATCAGTATCGGCAGCAGAATCCAGCTGTCCCTACCCAAGGGCCAGCAGCTGTGTGCTCGTCTCCTCCCACGGCCGACCCAGGCTCCCTTATCCACACGGACACTCACCTGGGCCCGAGCCCAGAGCTGGTGCCAGGTGACGTCGGGGAGCATTCGTCGACAACAGCGACGTTTGTCAGGCGGAGAGGTGTCGGCTTTGCTGAAGAAAGAAGCCAGTGATGACACCACTTGCACACGACACACAGGGTGTCTGCAGAGGCCCCCCCACGGGCCAGGTGGACACACAGACTGAGGCCCAGCAGGGTTACATCACCTTTGCCCATGGGGACAGGCCTTAGGATCACGGGTCAGATCCCACTGTACCCGTGGCAATCATACCGTATTTCATCATCTAAAACGGAGACATATGATTTGACATTTTCTGCCCAGGTTTACAAGCCAAGTGGAGACGGCCATCGTGACTCCTCCCTGCCACTCCTGGACAGCTGTGCAGCCCGTGGCGGAGGAAGCTGGATGTCAGGAGGTTTAGAAGCCTCACACCGTGCGCTGACATCAAAGCCCCTGTCGGCCAGACCTAAGGGGGCCCACTCCACCCGGCTCCCCCCTCGTCCCTGAGCCGTGCTGGTCCAAGGCCCACAGGGCCAGGTGGCGGCAGACAGGGACCTGAACTGCAGCTCCTCTTGGTGGTCCATGCACAGGACACAGACCCAGCCTCACTGGGCACCTGCCCCATGCCAGAGCCCCGCTCCTGGCCACTCTCCTTCTAAACACACCTGGGAGGCAGGAGTTACTCCCCCAACTGAACGGATGAAAAAACTGGGGCTCAGAGAATTCGCATCATTTGCCCAAAGTCACAAACCCCACGTCCAGGATTCGCCTGACCCCTGGGCAGAGGCAAACGGTCCCTGGATTATGTCCAGAGATGGGATGGGGCAAGAGCAGGCTTACTTTTCCTGCCAGGCTTGAGGGTGCGATACCCATCAAGGGCAGAGGGCACGGAGCCATGCGGGTCAGAGTGGTGGAGCCCTGGGCTGGGGGGGATGTGGACGTCAGCATCGTCCCCCTGCGAGGCCAGCATGGCGGCCATACCTGGGCACATAGGCACATAGTCGTCTTCATCACCGGTGCCGTCCGGTCGGCGTGCAGCTGCTTTCCTCAGCTAGGGAGAGGGGGACAGAAAGAAATACAGCTGATACTAGCAAGGAGAAACACGAAGGGGTGGGGGGTTCATTACAAGGCAGGAAAAGTCACAACAAGTCACTACGGGGTGTATCAAATGAAGCTCTTTATCGGGTCAGCTGGTGGCCACCATCCTCAGCAGCCATCCGAGGCCCAGAGAGAAGAGCCCCAGCCAGGATCCACCTGCATGGGACTTCTTGGGCTGCTCCAGGGTTGGATTGGGAGTGGCTCCCATGACACGACCACAACGTGACAACTTGCGAAATTTTAGCGTTTAGATGCCCTGGGGGCACACGGCACACCCGGGGACCACGCAGGCGGCGGTCAGGGGCGTGGGCGGAGAGAGAAAAGAGAGCATGGCAGCTGGTGATGGAACAGACCTGAGAACTTTGAGTTCTCAGGGAAATGCTTGAACAGACCATTTTCAGGAAGCAGCGGGAGGGCAGGGACCCAGCTGCCTGGGCACGAGAGATGCGACAAGTTCTGCTCTCTGGCCATTGGCATGGGCCTGCTGCGTGTGGTGAGGAATTTGAACCTGTGTCGGGGTAACGGAGCCCTGCTTCCGGTCTGAGCAAGTTCAACCTGCATTTGGATCAGCTATGAGGCCCTCAGCACACTGGGTCAGCTGCGCTCGAAAATACAGGGAGATCTTGGGAAGACTCAGTAACAGAGTAGAGTGGGAGACTGGGGGAAGTGAAGTCTGCAGGTCCTTTCCAGTTTCCAAGACCCCTGGGGAGCCACTACAACCTGTGACACATCTACAGGGGAAATATCCTGGTGGCCGGGTATACACAGGCTCCTGGATCCTGACCAGGCAGAGGGCGGCGCAGGTGTGGACTGTGCAGGTCTGGCTCGGCCCCTGCCGTCCGCCTCGGGTCAGACTCGCCGCTGCAGGTGGGCGTCTCGGGCTCTGATCTGGGCTCACCCAGGGACCTAGGGGTCACCAAGCTGCAGGCGGAGCTGCCACAGAGCTGTGTGGCTGCGGCTTCCTCCGACTTCTGCCCTGTCTGCCCTTCGCCTCGGGGCCTAGTCCTGCTTTGCAGGGGGCCTGAAGCCAGTCCCTGTCCACCTGCCTGACACCCTGCACACCTGTGGTCAGGTCCCCTTCCACAGGGCGGCCTGGGATCCACCACCCGGCCTGACCCTGAGCACACTCCTGCCTGGAGTCTCACACTCAGCACCCTCCTCCAGGGAGGCGGTGGTGGGGCTGCTGCCTTGGGACATCGCCCCAAGCAGGCTGGACCCTCCGCTCACCTGCAGCGTTGTTGAGCCTCCTGACTCAGTCTTCCCAAGGACGCACATTTTTCCAACTAGTGTACCTGAGTCTTACCTGTCCAAAAACTCCAACTGGAGTTCTGAACTGAGACAAGAACCCTGGCAAGGCTGTAGGAGGCAGACAATGACAGTCTTGCTGTATTCTTTCAGTGCCACGGGTGTGGCCTTTCACGAACCTGCGTGGTCTGAAGACCCTGGGTAACCCGACTCACCGGGAAGGTATTGCCTCGCTCGCTCGTGGACGCAGCAGACCAGCCTGCACTTGTTGTACGATGCGGGGCCTCCACACACGTCCCGCAGGAGCAAGCTGTGACAGAGGAAGGAAGGTGCACATGTGCGCATGGCCATCTGGACATGGACACGGCCGCATCCCGCAGCAGCGCTGCTCAGGGCCTCGCTCACACCCCGGCAGGCGCCGCCCTCGGCCCCCATGGCCAGGCTTTCTCCTGCACACCACCCTCCGCCCGCTCTCCTCCTGGGCTTCCAGACCCCGCACAGCGTCGGCCTCGCAGGTCCCCTCGACTCTGCCCTCACGGTGCACCTCTGTCCCCTCCACAGCCCCAGCCAGTGTCCTGCTCACTCCAGCTGGCATCTCCAGGATCACAGGTGACAGTACTTGTGCTAACTTACACACGCCGGTTTCATTTTACTTTATACACACATGCGAGCTCTGATGGGCAGGGCCCCCTTTTTCATACGTCTCAAGCATCTCAGATCCAAAGCACAGGGTGACGGGTCACACTGCGGGCAGACTCAGGAGACTGCGGATTCTCAGCCAGGACCCTGGGTCTGGGTCTCGGCCCCGCCACTGCGGCTCTGAGCCCTGCCTGAGTCTCCTGAATGCCTCGGGCCTCGCCTGAGACAGAGACGAAGCTCGGTCCCACCGAACTCTCTGCGTGGCTGCAGCAACAGGATGGACGGACAAAGGCTTTGCAACATAGAAGACTCGATACGGAATGAAAAGAATCAACGTGGTTCTATGTTCTCATCAGACAGATTACATGCAGACACGGAACACGCTCAGTGGAAAACAAACGACAACAGGATTTAGGGATTTCAAATATAAGTTCAGATTTCAAAGGAGTTAAACAAAGTAGGGCTTAGAAAACATTCTGAAGATCTCCTATTGTTTTACTCGTCCGCTAGCCCACGTGGCTTGGCTCAGTGCGGACTGCTCTTCCAAATCCACTTTTGCAATCTTTACTTTGATTTGTATAAATTCAATACAGTGACTTGGACTCCCAAACCCGTATCGTGTTCCGTACCCAAGAATGTTCCGTCTCCCTTGGTAGAACGCTGGCTGCTCGGAGGCAGGGTCTGCCGCACCCTTGCCATCGTGGCTGTTCACTGACAGCGGCCAGTGCTGGGGGACCAGCTGGCAAGGGTTGGGCAGAAGGTGACAGACTCGTGACAACCAGCCCTCTGTGCGGCTCCTGAGAATCCCTTGGCCATAGGGTCCAAGGGTCAGTGGAACGACGAGACCCCCGTGCCACCTCCCTCCCCCTCTGGCTGTGACAGGGCTGACACTGACCTCGGACACGTCGGCCACTGGCTGCTGCAGGAAGGGTGCTGTGCCTGGGAATGGGGGCAGCGACAGAGACCAATTGGCTACTTTTCCCCATCGAAGGCCTCTCCTCAGGGCTGCCCCACTGAGCTGTTTCCGTCTCATTGGGCTTGCTGTCCCGTGGTTGGAGAGCTCTGGCCGAGGCCGCGGGGGTGGCCGATGCCATAGCACTGTGGCTGTCGTCCAGTGAAAATGTCCTGGGTACTTGGCACGCCAAGAGAGGGGTGGTCAGAACGCCCTCACTATGCAGCAGGAGGTCCCCAAGCTCCCAGCACAGAGTGTCGCGGGGCCTCCTGAAGGTGCACAGGTCCTCATGTTCTGCCTCAGAACCTACGGAGCTGTCCCTGGGGTGGCCATAGGGGGCCAAGCTCCAGGGGAGGTCGCAGGTACCGCCTCTGAATTCTGACTCGTGCTGGCTCGGCTCAGGAGGGCCACACAGGCCCTGGGCTTGACCACAGGCCATGCAAACGCACTGTCCTCCGCACCCGGCAGGTGTCTGCACGGCTATGCTTGTCCTCATGAGGGACAAGGCCGTCGTGCCCTGACAGCAGCTGGCACACCTGCGGAGAGAAAGGAGGGAAGGCGTGGGGGTCAGAGAGGGCCAGGACTGCCCAGGAGGCTGGCTGGGAGGCTCAAAGCCCTACCCTGCGGGGGGCGTGGAGGAAGCACAGGCTGAGGAGTCAGGCGGGCCTGAGGCTCCCCTGGGATCTGCCATTTGCTGGCTGGCAGGTGAGGCAGGCACCTTCCCCTTCTGAACCTCGCACTATGCGTCTGCAAAGGGCCGATTTAAAGCACAATTTGAAGGCTGCTTAGGGATGAGACTTCACTATAGCTAGCGAACAGACGCTCAAACAGTGTTGGCAACGATGATTCTAGGACCTCGCTCTCTGCTCCCAGGCCA
This sequence comes from Indri indri, assembly GCA_004363605.1. NCBI lineage: Eukaryota > Metazoa > Chordata > Mammalia > Primates > Indriidae > Indri > Indri indri. Next base: position 36,086 of record RJWJ010003677.1, on the reverse strand, counting down.
TTGCGCCTGTCCTACAGGGCACAGGGTACAAGCAGAACCTTGGGGACATCCACTGGGCACTTCACCTATGTTTTCTCACTTTATGCTCATCACTTAGCCTTTAAATTCTTCCCTTCCATTCTGAAAATAAGGAACCTCAGTGTCAAGGGGTTTAAAAAAGTGGCCCAAGCACGAACAAAAAGGGGCACAACCTGAGTGTGACCCCGTGTCTGCCTGGCCCGAGCCTGTGCTGTGCCTCCCGCAGCGCCACACTGCCCGTCTCTGGTCTGGGACTCAGGAGGGGCAGCTGATACTTCCAGTCTGCTGCTGCCCAGCGGGCACCTGCTGACTCCCCTGTTGGCTCAGGACTCAGCTCTCAGGTCCCAGCGCACAGAGGCTGAGCCGGGGCAAGTTCACAGGGAACCAACCGTGCTGCTTTAGGAAAAGCAGCATCTGAGGCAGCCTCAGATTGAGCGCTGGAGCCCTGCTGGGTGACACCCATGACTCAGCAAAGCAGGGCAGCAGGCAGGTGTGGGGAACACAGTGCAGGAGAGAAGTGAGGCCACCTGGGCTCTAGTCCCGCCCCTGCTGTGTATGACCCCTGGGCCTCAGGTGCTTCCTCCGTAACACAGAGACGCCCTGTCTATACCGGCTGTCTCTCTGTGTGTCTGACAGGTTCAAGCAGGGTTATGTAAAAAAATATTCTCACAGATATCTCGCAGCGATACACTAACACACCCATTGCTGTATCTGCCTTAATGTCCATAACATGATCTAGACGTTCCTGAATTTAACTAAGCAGTGTGATCTGTGATCTGCTGGCTACGGCAGCAACAGGGAAGCAGCTCCGGCAAGGCCTGCAGCTCTGTGCTCCGGTCACCATAACGACAGGAAGCAGAGGTGGCAAAAACCTGTGCATGCTCCACAGCTGCGACACAGCTGGGGCATTTACAGAAATAAAGACCACTGCTCCAGAGCCCGGCGTCCTTGGAGCAGAGCTTCAGCGATGATGGAAGTGTTTCCTTCGTGTCTGTGTGTCCAGTACGGTGGCAGCTGGCTGCGTGTGGTACTGAGCACTTGAAATGTGGCCAGTGACACCAGCAAGCGAAGCTTAAGTTCCATTTAATTCAAAGCGATGCAAATTTAAATAGCCCTGAGTGGAGAGCTGCTCTCGCAGGGACTAGCGCAGCCTGGAGCAAGTGTGAGAGATGCATCTGCTCCGTGTCACCAGTTTAACAGCTTCTGTGTTCTGCAATTCAGAAACTCTAGCCCCTAATGCCATTTTCCTCCAAATATTTTTTTGGAGAACAGGAAGGAAAGAAGGGAGTTAAAAAGAAGGAAGGCCAAATCAAAAACTTTTATGGCATTAGTTTTGATACTGGGAAGCTACTCTGAAACCCAATCACATCTTTGTTGAGACACAGATGATACCAATAAAACAGGACGGTCACACACAAAAAAAATTATGTCTCATTGCATATGGGTTTACCTGGAAAAATACATTATTTTACTCTCGTCTTTAAAATAAAACCACCAGGACTGAAAAGCCACAGCCCTGTGAGGGCCAATCACCCACCTGCTGGCTGTGGCGACCTCCTGCGCTGCAGTTCCTGCTGTGCCACTCACACAGCGCTCCAAGGAGAGGCGATCCAGAGGGGCGTGGGCGGGCAAGGTGGGCTGCACAGGGCCTGAGTCGGGAGGCTCAGGTGTGGACGGACCCGGCTGGATGGACGGCACCGGGGCTGAAGACCGCCGTTGACTGGAGGGCCTGGGCCCAGCTGGAACGGAGAAGGCGTCCTGGCAGACGGAGCAAAGATTCCTTCGGGAGTCTGTGAATGACACGGGAGGGAGAGTGTCCTTTGCCAGCACTGGGTTGTCACAGGAAGAAAAACAACATGCCCGCAGCGGCCTTCTCAGCCTCTCCCAGGCCTGACCCCTCCACCCTCCCAGAGCAGGGCTGGGCCTCAGGCCGTCCAGGCAGAGGAGGAGACGCTCTGGCTCGGCACAGCCCTGGAGCAGCCCGGAGCCACTTCCTGCCACCCCGAGATGCGCCTCCAGGGGCTGTGGCCGCCCATGGCCCCCGGGCCCCAGGCAAGGTCAGCCTCTGGAGTGAGGACTTCCACACCTCCCTGCTCTTTGGTGGCTCCTGCTGCCTTCACCTTCAGAGCTAAGCCTGCCTTTCCTAGGTGAGGCTTGCTTACCGAAGGTGGCTTCGCTGAGGCCCCGGACTGTGCCCCATGCAGGAAAGATACAAACACCAGTGTACTTGGAGCTGTCGCTCCAGACTGGACCCCGCTCCTCCCGCCTGCTCTTCCATGGCCCGGGGACAGCTACATTCTCCACTCCCCACTCTCCATCGGTCTTTTTCTCTAGGAACTCGTGGATCAGACTGTCTTCTGTTGTCTGAGAGAGCAAGTGAGGCATCCAGCACAGACAGCAGCCGGAAGGCCGCGTGCCCAGCTCAGGCCACTGTTCATCGGCTGACCCTAACCCTGACACAAATGCGTGTGTCCCTAGTAATTGATGTGGCATGGGTCCTGGCCCTCATGCTTTCTAAATGCTCCTCCTCAACTGACACGCAACCGGGTTGGAGAATTACTGAAACCGCACACCTGCCTCAGACGAAGCTCCTCCTCAACTGTCTCGGGCAGTTGAGCTTGAGCCCTAACAACTGCCACGGACTATTTCTACCATTTAAAACTCATTCTGAGAAGCTAAACTCCTCTGCTGCGAAGATTCTCAGACCCAAACGTAAAGGATCTCCTCCTCCCACCTGTCCCCTCCCAAGTGAACAGAAGTCACACCCGATCCTCCATCAACCACCACAAGGGACCCTAAGCAAGAAAACCCAACACCACAGAGCCCAGTGCCACTGTGCAGGGTCGTCTGAAACACAGGCACCAGGAGAGCCAGGGACGGCCAATGGAGAGCCCAGGTGACACCCTCCCTGGGGGCGGCCACAGGGCACAGGGGAGAGAGTGCAGGGACGGGAGAGGCAGGGGCTAAGGAACAGCAGTGGTGTCAGCTGCCTGAAGAAACACCACGGAACACCTACGGCTTCAGCACGACCCCGCATTTCCTGGTTCCCCATCTGAGCGTAACTGGGCCAGGAGTCCGTCTAACACCTGGCTGACTCCTGACACTCTTCCCCTCTGCCTGTCACTCCTCTGTCAACCAGGAAAGCTCAGCGGGAGCTGCCCCCATCACCGGGCATCTGAGGGCATCCTCTCAGTCCCTTCCGACAAGGGCCCGTGTTTGTTCTCCTACCTCCTCTCTTCGCAGCCTGCTGGAAGCCAGTGACCTGGCAGATGCTCTTGACCCAGTTTTCCATGTCCTCCCGTGTCTCAGCCACCAGAAAAAAGCTGCGCTTAGTGGTCTTGACCATAAACATAAAACCCTCCTTCAACTCCTTCTTGTCGAGGTCCAGGGTCCCACCTGAATCCACCTGCTGACAGGAGTTCAGGTCGATGATCCGCAGGGGCTTCTCAGCGTCTTCATTTTTGTAGTATTCTAGAACATCCGGGTCCCCACTCCTCTTTCCCCTCCGCAGGATAAACCAGCGTTTCTTCCAGGCCTAAATCCCACCAGGAAGGAGTAAGAGAAGGAACAATTCGTTAGTTAGTACGAAGCTCTTAACAGGTCCTCAGCCATCACCCAGGTAAGGGCAGGGGCCTGGACCTTGCATGTGGCCTAAGCCTGCCTTTCAGGTTCCCCAGAGATCAAAGGATGAACTCAGAACACCCGCTAGTGCGGCATCTCACCGTGGCCACAGGCCTCATCGCTCCACAGGAAGCTGTGGCATGCCCAGGCTTCAGGTCAGGAAGTGTGTGGTTTCTGAGGGACTCATGTCCCTGTTTGGATGCCACCTCAGATGTGTGATGGGGGGTCACCTCCACCTGTCGCACCTACTTCAGGGTGTCTGTCACGCAAAGGAACCCAACCCCCCTTGCAGACAACCCTCAAGCACGGTTAATGCCAAGGATTTGCTCACGATCACAGGGACCTGCATTCTGAGTCCCACAGCCTTGTGCCTCTCGCCTTTGGTCTCTGCCCCCATTTCCCTCCTCACCCAACTCTGCTTCTGTGATCCATGATTCCAATCACCCCCTTGCTTCTTTCTTCCTTCCCCTCTTTTGTGTCCTCATGAAGTCATTTTTGTTGTTGTTGGTTGTTCTTTCTTGGTACACCGATGTATCGCACGACGGTGCAGTCAGGGCCTTCAGTGCACGAATCATGGGAGCGATGCACACTGCATCCACCAGACAACTGCCCATCACCCCCCACACCCCGAGTCTCCACCGCCCATCTCCACACTCTGCTTTCATGAGGACACACCATTCAGCTCCCACTGATAGGTGAGAACATGTGGTATTTGTGTCTGATTTGTTTCAGGTAAGATAACGGCCTCCAGTTCCATCTGTGTTTCTGCAAAAACCGTGAATTCACTCTTTTTTGTGGTTGAATAATAATCCACAGTCTATATACACCACACGTTCTTTATCCATCCTCCACTGGTGGACACTTAGGTTGATTCCACATCTTTGCCACTGTAAAAGTGTTGTGATAAACACGAGTGCTGGTTTCCTTTTTATAGGCTGATTTCCTTTCCTTTCACAAGATACCCAGAAGTGGGACTGCAGGATCAAATGGTAGTTCCAGTTTGAGTCCTGTGGGAAACCTCCATACTGTTGTCCACAGAGGTTTCACTCATTTACATTCCTAGCAACAGTGTGTACAGTGCCCTTTTCTCTGCATCCTTGCCAACATCTATTTCTTCTGTTTTTAGTAATAGCCATTCTGATTGGTGTAAGATGATCTCTGACTGTGGTTTTAATTTCCATTTCCCTGATGATTGGTGGTGTTGAACATTGTTCATATAGTTCTTGGCCATTTGTTTGTCTTCTTTTGACAAACGTCTACTCATGTCCTTAGCCCGCTTTTTAATGGGGCTGTTTTTGTTGGTGGTGTTGTCACTGAGCTTCTTAGACACTCTGGATACCAGTCCCCTGCTGGATGTATAGTTTTCAAATATTTTCTCCTTCCTGCAGGTTATCTGTTCACTCTGTTGTTGATCATTTCTTTGGCTGCTGAGCACCACATTGATGTGCTGATCCGGCAAGATTAGTGAGAGATCTGAAGGTACTTTCTAGAAGATGGAACACTAAAGACCTCATTGAAAGCAACTTCTTCCTGACTCGGTTACAATCCTTAGGTGTCTTCTTGCTTTTGCTTCGTACATCCTACACGTGAACCCAAAATAATGGGAAAGAACGAAGGTGAGGCTTTCCTTTCGGAAAGAATTGACCACCCAGCTGACCAACAAAACAGGGATTCATTGGGCTGACAATGTGCGAAAATGGCTTTCTTGCAGAAATTTCTGTTAGGATGCAACGAGATGAGAAATTGTTTTCTAGCTCTAAACTGGAACTCAGGAGACCGGGCTTCTAAATGGAACATTCAAACTCACTCATCTCGAGATCTTCAGTACAAAGAAACTGGGTTTCGACTGCACTGACTCAAGCTGAATTTCAGGAAGACTCAGCTCTTCGCCCACCAACATGGAACATTTATCAATTTATTTAGGTCTTCTTTCTCAGCAATGTTTGGAAGCAATGCAGAGATATTACACATTGTTTTACTTTCAAGTACTTTATGTTTTCATGCTATTATAATTAACAGTATTTCATTTTATTTTCTAATTATGCAACCGTATTTCTACGTACTGGCAACAAAGCTTGTATATTGCCCTTTACTCCTCTGATCTTGCTAAATTCACTTAGTTGTGATACAGAATTTTAGGGGTAGATTTCTTAGAAGTTCCTCTGTATACGATCATGTCTTCGGAAAATAAAGACAATTTTATTTCTTCCTTTACAATCTGTATGCCTTTTTATTTCTTTTTACTACCTTGTTACACTGACTACAACCTCCAGTCCAACATCCCATAAAAGTGGTAAGCACAGACATGCTTGCTCTGCTCTTGACCTTAGAACAAAGCATTCAGTATTTTAGAAGTTAAAATTACATTAGCTGGGCAGGGCGTGGTGGCTCACGCCTGTAATCCCAGCACTCTGGGATGCCAAGGCAGGAGGATCGCTTGAGCTCAGGAGTTCAAGACCAGTCCGAGCAAGAGCGAGACCGCGTCTCTACTAAATATAGAAGGAAACCGGCCAAAGAACTAAAAATCGAAAAAATTAGCCAGGCATGGTGGCGCATGCCTGTAGTCCCAGCTACTCGGGAGGCTGAGGCAGGAGGATCGCTTCAGCCAGGAGTTGGAGGTTGCTGTTAGCTAGGCTGACGCCACGGCACTCTAGCCCGGGTAACAGACCGAGACTCTGTCTCAAAAAAAAAAAAAAAAAAAAATTACGTTAGCTGTACATTTTTCAGTGATATAAGTAATTTCCTAATCGTTTTTTGAAATTCTGCCAAATATTTTCTTGCATCTATTGAGATGATCGAGTCAGTTTTCTCCTTCATACTTTCAATGGGATGAACCACACCGTTCTGTTCTCAAGTGTTAATCCACCTTGCATCCCTTGTATTACATAAACACCTGGGGCAACTACGTGCAAAGCCAGGCTTCGAACCCTGCTGCCTGATTTCAGAGGCTCTGCCTGCTCTTCTGCCAGTGTGCCTTGACACGAATGACCTGGGTGGCAGGAGGTCAGAGGAACGGTACAGAGGGTACCCGGACACAGGTGGGACTTAGGTGGACAATGGCATACTATACCCAGGTCCACAGGCAGGTGTCTGAAAGCCACTGATTGCTGGGCTCTGGTCTTCCTCCTCCCAACGCTCTTGCATCACCTGGCATGTACCTGGAATACTGAGTATCCACACTTGAACCGACGCCATCTCCCTTCCTGGAGGCGCACTGCTGACGGGGTTCTTTGCTTTGTCACTGTACGGAGACGCTATTTTTCCTTAAGTGGAAACTTGCTAGGTATAAGGCACCGTACTAAGGCTTTTACTGGAGATGTTTCACATCTCCCGAGCCACCTAACAGCCCAGGTGTCTGTAAGGCTGGCCAAAAGACCCCCACAGGCACAGCAAGGACAGCCCCGGCCCTTCCCTGGTGGCTTGCAGCCGGGGCCAGGCGCTGGCTGAGCACCCTGAGCTCGGCTTCCTGCTCGACCCAGCTGCTGCAGGCAAAACTCTCAGGCTTCAAACGACCACATCCTACCTGAATGTTCCAGGACCCCCTTTTTCACCCCACATATGAAAACCCTGCCTCAGTCCTGGGCGGCGCCACTTCTCAGGCCCTGACCTTAGGACCTGTGATCCTCGCCCAGGGGCACTTTAATAAAGCCACTTGTTCGGCCATAACTTACGTCCGCTGGTCTCTCCGCCACCAAAAACCTTACAGTTACCTGCTGTCCCCATGGCTCGGTGGGGGACGGCGACATGGAGCATGGACACAGCGGTGTCGGGCTCCTGGATTCTCCAACAGGAGGAATTATCGTCAATCTGACGATGCCGGTGTTTGGCCTTCGTGTTGCAAACCATTTCCACCGGATGGAGAATCCCCCCCACGGCGCGGCCCGTCACGGCGCCCCCAGCCCCCCGCCCCCCGCCCCTCCCGCCACACTCACAAAGCGCCTGCACTTGTGCTCCGGGGGCGACTTAATGAGCCAGCCGTCGCGCACCACGCAGTCGTCGCTGCTCATGCTGCCGGCCGGGCCGCCGGGCGGCTCTGAGGAGGCCACGAGGCGCCGCTCGCAGGGCAGGGCCGGGCCGGGGCCGGGCGAGGACGGGAGGTGGTGAGCACGGGCGAGGGTCAGGATGGACACGGGTGAGGACGTGCCGGGGCGCTCACGCGTGACGGCAAGAACAGGGACGTGGGGACGCGAAAGCGGGTGGAAAATAACACAGGGCGCGAGGGTGGGTGCGGGGCGGAGACCCGGATGGGAAGAGGGCGGGAGCGCACGAGGGCGCAGGCGCGGGGCAGGACGGGAGCCCACGAGGGCGCAGACCCGGATGGAGCGAGGGCGAGACCGCACGAGTGCGCAGGCGCGGAGCGGGAAGGGCGTGGACTCGGGAGGCGAGGACGCGCGGACTGGGGCCGGGCAGCGAGGGGAGGCACAGATGGGCGCTGGCGAGGGCAAGGACGAAGCCTGGACCTGGCAGGGTGGGGCGGTGACGCGCGTCATGGGCGGTGGGGACAGCCCGGGCGCGGACGAGTCCTACCCCTACAGCTCCTGCCCACTGGGAGCCTCCCTAGAACCGAATCTGCATTTCTGTGCATTCGCCAACACCGCTGAGTGCTGCAGCCTTATCTAGGTCTCGAAATTGGTTCATGGGAGTCACACGATTTTATTCTTCTTCAGTATCGAACTCGCAGCTGTAGGACATTCGCCTATGTGAACTTTAGAAACACTCTGGTATCGACAAAATACGGTGCTGGGGTTTTGAATGGTATTGAATTGAATCTATACACAGAGTTGGGAAAAATTGACGTCTTAAAAATATTGACTTCGTTTCCCAGATCAGATGAGATCGGGCATGTTAAAAAAAAGAAAAAATACTGAGTCTTCCAGTCCATTAGCATGGAATATTTCCATTTACATCTGATTTTCAGTGATTTGTAGTTTTCTGCATATAGATCCTGTACATGTTTTGTTTGATTTATATATAAGTATGTCAATTTGCGGGATACCATTGGAAGTAGTATATTAACATTTCCAATTCCAATTGTTCATTGCTGGTATATACGAAAACAATTTATGTTAACCTTGGATCCCAGGACCTTTCTCTCATGGTTAGTTTTGTGTGTCAACTTGGCTGGACAATGATCCCCATATATTTGGCCAAACATTCTACATTTTTTAATAAGTATTTTTGAATGAGATTACTATTTAAGTTGGAAAACTTTGAACAAATTATCTGGGTGTGGTGGTGTGTACCTGTAGTCCCAGCTACTCAGGAGGCTGAGGCAGGAGGATCGCTTGAGCCCAGGAGTTCCAGGTTCCAGTGAGCTATGACCATGCTACTGCACTCCGGCCTGGGTGACAGAGGGAGATCCTGTCTCAGGAAACAAAATGAAACAAAACAAAATTACTAGCTGAAATGACCTATGTTTGCTCCCTCTAACCCCTCACTCCAGCTCAGCTTGCTCTAATTTGACTTCTATGCCTGCAAAGCAACAGAAACTGGTGGCCAACATGCTACCAATAACATTTTTGTCTTCCTCTTACTAAATTTCTTCATCTTTCAGAAAATGTTCACCGTTGACCAACTCCTACTCCTGAAAGCACTTTTCTCTCATGTTCATAATACTCCGCCGCTCTCCTATTTTCTCTCACTCGCTGGCCGTTTCCTCCCGTCCCCTTACTGCTTCTCTCCCCAACATGTCAATGCCCGACCGCTTCCTGGCTGATTCCATGGCCTGTTCTCTCAACTCTCTCTGTAATCTCTGCTGTCACCTGACCCAGTCTGCAAGACCCCCCTTTCCTCGAAACAGGGTGAGCCTTTGTGGATGCATCGACCAACAGAGTAGGGAGGAAGGGACTCCAGACCTGGACAGAACACATGGGGCGGCTCCATGAAACCCTGGAGACCGTGTTGTAACATCAGGACCAGAGAATTTAATCTGCAATTGAGATGGCAATTGGAAATGTAGGGAATACTAAAGATTGTATAGTAGACATTAAATAGAAAATGCCATCGAAGTAGGACATCACCCAGCCTCTCTGGCTGCAGGTGGAATAGAAAAATCCTATAGCATCTCACTGGAAATTATTTCATTTATTTCTACAATAAAGCTTTACATTTTATGTTGTACTTGCAACTATTTTTGGCTTTCTAATCCATTCTTGATTTTATGTGTTTTATTAATACCACATTTAGATTGTCCTTGGTGCTTTTAAATATTGAATGAGATTTTTTTTCCAATATTGTTTATAGTGATAAAAAGAGTTAAAGCTATAGATATTTCTCTTAGTAAAGACTTGTTAACATTTCATATATTTAATTTTTTTTACTTCTTAAAAATTTGTTCTAGTGGTATCCTTTTTAAATTTCATCTCTGACCTCAGGGTGGTTGCAGAAGAAACATTCCAAATAAAACTCAAAGTGGCCTTTTCTCTCCTTTGGTTTCTCTTTGTTTTATTAAATTAAATTTTAATTCCATTATATTCAGAGTATGTGTTTGATGGTTCCCTTTAAAATTCATTAAGATTTTAATTATAGTGTAGGATATGAATTTTTGAGATAACATGAATATACTTTTTAAAAGCTATTGTGTAGTTGGTGGAATAGGTGATCAAAGGTAAGAAATATTAACGGTGATGGAAAACAGTTCATGGCAATCATTGCCAACCCATCTTTATGGATCAATTTCTGACTGCATGTTAGCTTCGTAAGAAGGATCGGTGTATGTGTGTTGGACCGAGTGTACAAGGAAAACACTAGAAACGCTTTCTACCAACTTAATTTACCAACAGACAACATACTGCAAAGATTATGGCATTCTCCCTCAAGAAATATGAGACTCTTACACGATGATTTTAATGACAGTTGAGTTCCTTACGTGACCACTGTTTGTAAAGAGAGGAAAGTGGGGCTCTTTGCTTGCTCATGGATCAGGAGCACTTAGCTTCTTCCCCAGGCTGCGTATCACAAGTTGGCTTTTAACTCCCACTAGCTTATACATTAGTAGCTAGTAGGGAACTAATTATTATTAGAGCGAATACTCTATTTTTCACTGGGAGATAGCATGACAGTGACCTGTTAGTACTAGGATCAGCAGTGAAGAACAGAATATGAATTCTTACAATCGGAAAACAATTCTCAAGATTCTACACGCTATTTAGCATTTCTAGGTGTTTTGAAGTGTGGGAAGTTAGGGCTGTCATCTCAGTAGGCCAGAATGCTGAAAAATGAAGTATCTTTTCATAACTTTTATGTAACTTGAGCGCTCACCTCCAGGGGGCGTGCTGGGTCACTGTTCACGTTCCTGCCCTATACTCACACTGCACACTCTTCAATGGATGCATCTTCAACGTGCCTTCTGAGATGGAGAAAAAAATCAAAGTGAGTTGCCCTATGGTGCCTACACAGTTCCACATCTTCCCTGAAGAGTTTGTTTTTGAAATTATTACTTCAGGAGTTCAAACCTTTTACTGTCCTGGAACTCTGGCAGTTTAAGTTAAACAGAGGCATACAATTCAAACCTCTAGACCCGAGGCTCACTTCTTTAATGTGATATCATTATGCTCCATTTGTATCTGTTTTCCCACAGATTTCCCACCATAAAAAATAACAAACTCATCCAAATCTCATAGCATGCATGGCGTTTTCATTCATTAGCCTCTGTAACTGAATATCAATGACTGTACCCAAGACACACATAATTGGGCATTGGAAATTTACACCCAGGCATGAATAGAAAGCAGTGTGAATGTGTTTTTCTCCATATACAATGAAAAACATCAAGCCGATAATAATAACGGCAAAATAATTATAATATTTCACTATTGCTGAAATAAACTATTAAACTATTTTCTTTGGTCACTTATCATGGGAAAACGTATGCTCACGGACGTTTAAGCCATAAACACAGGGATCGTATCACTTACGGCGGTACAAGTGCAGAAGGCAACCACTGTTTCTTTCCTCAGTCTTTCCCTCCTTTCTTCCTGTCTTCTTTCTTCCATTTCTTTCTTTCTTCCCTTCTTTCTTGCTTCAATTGCTTTAATAAGCCCTATATTTCCAAATCAGCAAGGGACTCCAACTTGTAAGAAAGCTTCACATGGATGTATGGGTCATCTAATACGTACCAGGCCAGGTAAGAATAATAAGAAGGCAGATATATTATTTAATGCTTTTTCAGTCTGCTGAGGAGAGATAGGTAAGTAAAAAATCATATTACTGTGGGATAAATATAGCAAAAGGAAACACTCCAAGGTAAAGTTTCAGTATGGATAAAAAAATAATAAAGCGATTGGGGGGATTAAGGGCATTCTCAAAGAAGGTGATATTTCATAGGCAGGGAGATGGCCAGGCTCCCAGCAAAAAATCGGGTCCCTTTGGTAGGGGTCGTTGCAAAGGATAAGAAAATAATAGAAAATGGAAAATAATGGAAATAAAAGAATATTCAGAAACGAAGGTATAGGTTTATAGATTTATAAAGATTATAGGCAGGCCAGGCGCAGTGGCTCACGCCTGTAATCCTAGCACTCTGGGAGGCCAAGGCGGGCGGATTGTTCTGAGCTCAGGAGTTCGAGACCAGCCTGAGCAAGAGCGAGACCCCGTCTCTACCAAAAAAATAGGAAGAAATTAACTGGACAGCTAAAAATATATATAGAAAAAATTAGCCGGGCATGGTGGCACATGCCTGCAGTCCCAGCTACTTGGGAGGCTGAGACAGTAGGATTGCTCGAGCCCAGGAGTTTGAGGTTGCTGTGAGCTAGGCTGATGCCATGGCACTCGGCCCAGGCAAGAGAGTGAAACTCTGTCTCAAAAAAAAAAAAAAAAAAAAGATTATAGGCAACGCAGCTACTCAGGGGGCCTTGGATCTCTCACTGAATCACAAAAAGCAAAGAGTGAAGTTTTACCTGGGCATTTATAGGTATAGTCATCTGTTGCCAGGGCTAACAGATTTACATAACAACAGGTACTTCCTCTTAGGTTAAAAGTTTTTCAAAAGGCTTCTACAGATCCCTTAACTAATTCTATCTACCTGAACTAATGGTTACAAAATCTTGCAAAGACAAACTTCTAAATTTTGAGCCAACTGCTTTCAGCCACAGGTGGCTGGCTGTCCGTGCCAGCATTCAGCTCTCATCCTGTGGCTCTTAGCTTTGCTTTTCAAAGCAAGTCAGAACTACAGGTCTGAGAACCTCGGCGCCCTTGCCGGATACAGCCAGCTACTGATCTTTCAGAGACGCCCTCCTGAGGTGGAACACCTTTGGATATGCAAACTAACACGTTCACAGATTCCTTCAGGGCAAAGCTCTGCAAAACTCCTCAGAGGTTTCTGTCTCCAACAGTTATGTTAATTTGTGGAGCAACATCATCCTCCTTTGGAAGAAGAAAATGTGAGTTTTGCAGGTTGACGGGCACACGGAAGAATATTCAGGCAGAGGGAGCGGAGCTAAGGTGCCATGTAACACAGCTCAGCTGCTTCAGAGAAGTCTGTGTCAGTGCGTAAAAAACGTGGATGTCCGTTAGAACTAGAAACACCTGGAGATCTTTAAAGACTATATACACGCTGGCTGGGCGCGGTGGCTCACGCCTGTAATCCTAGCACTCTGGGAGGTCGAGGAGAGCGGATTGTTTGAGCTCAGGAGTTCGCGACCAGCCGGAGCAAGAGCGAGACCCTGTCTCCACTAAAAAAAAAAATAGACAGAAATTAGCTGGACACCTAAAAATGTATGGAGAAAAAAAAATTAGCCGGGCACGGTGGAGCATGCCTGTAGTCCCAGCTACCCGGGAGGCTGAGGCAGGAGGACTGCCTGAGCCCAGGAGTTTGAGGTTCCTGTGAGCTAGGCTGATGCCACGTACTCTAGCCCCGGCAACACAGCCAGACTCTGTCTAAAAAAAAAAAAAGAGCTCAACATCTCTGATCATTAGGGAAATGCAAATCAAAACCACAATGAAATATATCTCCTAACTCCAGGGAGAACGGCCTCTATCAAAAAGTCTCGGATTTTGATCTGAGGGTCCCTTTATGGTTCTTGTCTGCAGGCAGAAAGATTTCCACGCATGCATTTTTGCCTCGGGTGTGACCTGAACGGGGTTGACCACCAGTTCCCGACCAGTAGGGGACTTCTCTGGCTTTACCCTCTCATCTGGGAAGGAGACCCTGGGCCTTCTCCTCTGCCTGCTGGGCGGTGTTTTCTGATCCTCTGGCTTCCACAAAGCCCCCACATCCCAAGTGACTACGGTGCTAAGAGACCCGGCTTCTCCGCGCAGCTTCCCCTGCACTGCGAGGCGCCAGACGCAGCCCCCACGGTTCCAGCTCGCGCCGCAGCCTCCCTTGCGTTTGCCCAGCAGCAGGATTCCGGGGCGAGGCCCCTCCCTGCGCCCCCGCTCCCGCCAGCCCTCGTTGCCTTGGCTGCGGTGCAAGAAGGGAGGGTCCCGCTGCCTTCGAACTTGCTCCTCTGACCCTGCTAGGCAAGGAGCCGCTTGCCCACAAGGCGGCAGCAAATAGCGCGCCCTTGGCCCTCAGAGCAGGCGAATGAGCGACTTCCACTTGAGTTTGGGCAGGCACCCATGCGAGTCCAGTGGGAACCCTGATTTTGGAAAATGCACCCCACACGGTTTAATTTACCACCTGGACCAGAGTGCGTGGGACTATCACACGTGGAACACTTCCAACCTGCCAAGCTCTCTTCTTATTCAATTCTTAGAAAACTGTGAGGTGTGTGTGTGCATATCCCCATTTCACTGAAGAAGAAACTGAGGTCTGAGAAGACCTGCACTTGGGAACCCAGGTGGATGGGATGCAAAAGCTGGGTATTTTCTGTCATGTCATTTTGCCTCTCAGTGACCAGTGCGTGCATTTCCAGGAGAAAAAGGATTTCAGTTATCGAACTGCAATCCCTTTTTCAAGAAAGAAATATACTTCCCCCAAATTAGGATAGCTACCTGTAGCTTTAAGATGATTACAGACCTAACATGTTCATTGTGTACAATCTGGAAAAACAACACTATAACCCAGAGATAAACCTACTCCTTCCAAACCTATTTTTCTAGGCAGATTTCTGCGATTCTACTTTATATTGAATTTTCTGCTCTCACTTTTCCCCTTAAATTCTATTATATTTATTATTTTTTTAGAGACAGGGTCTCATTGTGCCTCCAGGCTGGAATGCAGTGGCAAGATCATAGCTCACTGCAACCTCAACCTCCTGGGCTCCAGTGATCCTCTTGCCTCAAGCCTCTTTAGTAGCTGGGACTGACGGCATGCACCACCACGCCAAACTAATTTTTTATTTTTTGTACAGACAGGGTCTCACTGTGTTCTCCAGGCTGATCTCCAACTTGTGGCCTCAAGCAATCCTCCACCCTTTCCCTCCCAAAGTGCTGGGATTACAGGTCTGAGCCACTGGCTAAGTTTCATAAAATAGGCATTTCCCCATGTTGTTAGACACACAATTCTTCGTAATTACATTTTTTCTTCTCTGTTTAAAAATTTAAAATCTTGGCCGGGCATGGTGGTTCATTCCTGCAATCCTAGCGCTCTGGGAGGCTGAGGCAGGAGGATCATTTGAGGTCAGGAGTTTGAGACCACCCTAAGCAAGAATGAGACCCTCTCTCAACTAAAAAAAAAAAAAGAAAAGTAGAAAAAATTAGCTGGCCATTGTGGCACATGTTTGTAGTTCCAGCTACTCGGGAGGCTGAGGCAGGAGGATCCCTTGAGCCCAGGAGTTTGAGGTTGCTCTGAGCTAGGATGACGCCACAGCACTCTAGCCTGGGCAACAGTGCTGAGACTGTGTCTCAAAACCAAAACACACACAAAAAAGCAAAATCTTTATGTAGGATGTGGTTGAAAACAAACAAACAAACAAACAAAATTCCCAAAATAACAAATGCTGGCTTGGATGTGGAGAGGCAGGAACACTCTCACTCTGCTGGTGGGACTGCAAATTAGTACAACCTCTGTGGAAAGTAATTTGGAGAAAAAGCAAAGAGCTAAAAATAGAAATAGGATTTGATCCAGCAATCCCACTACTGGGCATCTATCCAAAGGAAAAAAAGACATTCCATAATAAAGACATCTACACTCCAATGGTTATAGCAGCACAATTCACAACTGCAAAGATGTGGAAACAGCCCAAATGCCCGTCAATCCGTGAGCGGCTTAATAAAATGTGGTCTATGTATACCATGGAGTTCTACTCAACTATAAGAAACAATGGTGATCTAGCACCTCTTGTATGATCCTGGACAGAGATTGAGTCCATCCTTCGAGGTGAGGTATCACAAGGATGGAAAAACAAGCATCACATGTACTCACCATCAAACTGGTACTAACTGATTAACACTGTTATTCACATGGTAGTGATACTCACCGGGTGCCAGTCAGGTGGGGGGGTTGGCGGTACAACCACAACCAACGGAAACGGGGTGCACCGTATGAGGGAAGGACAGGCTTGTAGCCCTGCCTTGAGCGAGGCAAATGCATTTCATGTCACCAAAATATTTCTGTGCCCACAATATCCTGAATTTAAAAAAAAGCAGAAAAAAAAGAAATACTGTTCAACGTATTAAAGTGGAATAGAGGGAGAAAAGAATAGTGACCCTATTGACTATTTTTTATACTAAATGGTTATAAATTATTGAAGAAGAAAGAAACTTTTACAAATGCCTTATGGAGATTGTAATTGTATATACGTACCATTTTAAATTTATGTTTAGCTTAATGATGTATGTGTAAGAAACCTGAAGAATATAATGTTGACAACAAATATGAATTACAAATTTACCACATCTGAAAAAAAGACCATTTTTAGAACAGAAAATGGAAATTGGTCTCTATGCAAGAATACAAAAACAGCAGTCTCAAAGGTGGTGAAGGAAAAAGCACGAAAGTGTTACAACCTTGTAAACAAAGCTTGCTCCCAGATAAGAAACTGGGAACTGGTCTTTTGATTTTCTCATTTCAGCTGGAGGGCTATTTTGGCTCTACCATAGCACCTACTTCTTTCTGTCTTCCTTATCATGTCTTTACCTTTTTCTTCCAATTATCTTCCCGTATCTTCCTACCTTCCCAATGGATTCCTCCATTAAAATTTTCATTCATACTTATGTGATGAGTGCTGATTGTATGCTATAATCTCTCTCCCTGTCTCCAACACTATCTAAACATTAAATATCTGGCTTAAGGGGATACTCACATGCAGCATGTACAAAACTTTAAATTCTTGTCTGATACATAAATAAGACACAATTCTCTATCTAAACAGGAGAGATCTTGAAAGTGGAAGTGTAATAATGAGTGTTCCATATAATTTTTTTTCCATTATACATGTGATCTTAACTTTGACACACATATAAAAATGATAGTAGGAAAAAATCTCAAAACCTTTTGATATGTCAGTCTGCCATTCTGACTATGAAAATAAAAGTCTCATCTTTTATTTTCATAGTCTCGGTAACATTTATAACTCTTAGGATTTAAGATTGTCATCACCCAATCAATGAAAACAAGGGCTTTCGCTCCTCGGTCGTTGGTCGACGCTTGCTCTTCCCTGAGATTCTTCTGTCAACAAACCCCATAAAATACGAGGATGCCCACATTTGCAATGTGCAATTCACACAAAAAGCACTTCCAAAAATTGAAGGAAACTCATTTTCAATAAAATTCTTATCATTACTCTTTGCTCTCATCTGCTTCTTACCCCATGCCCAGTTACTGGAGACTGAAGCCCTGAGATCATGTATTTACAGAACATAATTGAGGTTTTATTTTCCCAACTGGGACATGGGTTCCAGCAAGGAGCTTATCTGTTTTACATTTGATTAGAGGTCCACAACATTCAGGAAGATCATTCTCCTTAACAAATACCCAGACAAGAAGCATAACCAGAAGGAAAGGGACGTGTTTAACCGACTCCATCAGGAGGCTCAATCCTGAGCTGCATTTGGTAAGATTACCTTCTCATTTATGAGCAAGGTAGTGAATCTGAGTATTAAAAGAAAAGCTGTGGGAATAAATTGTAGCCTTAAAATTTCACACCATCAAACAATATAAAGAAATAGAAAATGCCCGTATGTGTTTTAGCGATAGAAATAAAAATCCCACTGGACAACGGGGATAAGAATGACCTCTCTCCGAGGTTTCTCTGCCCAACCTCTTTGAGACCATTGATACATACGGTTTTCATCTCTGCGTAGATTTCGTATGTAACATCAATGTCACTTTTCTCCTCAGAAATTGTCCACGCATCCTAAGAAGCCATATTGTACAAGTGCTTTCGTCTGTTGCACTGCTGATTTTTACATTTTGCATTAAGTAGAATACAATTCAATAGGACACAAATAGTTTTCACAAAGAAAATACATACAAACTACAACTGTTCGCTTTATTTTACACTCTCCCCACTTTTCTATATATATGCTACAATTTCCATTTTCTCTCCACCTTGCTCCTTCATGAAACACGGTTTTGTTGTTGGTAGTGGTGATAGTACTTTTTCATAGTAGTAGCATGATCTAGGTAGAGATGAACGCGGGAAGAAAATCACCACAGATAATGCAAAACCATTACTTTATTCATAAATAACAACTCAAAACATAACAACTCAACATTATTACACACACTATGGTTTAAACGTTTCCCAGAAAGCATACACTGGAAACTTCATCCTGAATACAACAGCACTGAGAGGCAGGACTGGCTACGCCCTCGTGAATGGATCGGTATCACTGTGAGAGCGGATCTGTTAGGAAAGCAAGGTCAGCCCCCTCTCACTTTTTCTCAGATGTGGTCCTTTGACCATCTACCCTCCATTACGGATGGAGGCAGCAAGGAGGCCCTCACAAGATGCAGCTCCTCAATCTGGAATTTCCCACCATCCCGAACCTTGAGCCAAACAAATTTCTTTTCATTATACATGACTCAATCTGCAGGATTCTTTCACAGCAGCAGGAAAATGAACTAAAATGGAAAATGATACCAAGACTGGGGCCGCTGCTACATCACATATCTGAAAATCTGGAAGCAGCCTGAAAACGGGAATGGGTAGAGGCTGGAAGAATGTGGAGAAAACTAGAAAAGGCAATGAGCCATCAATGGAGCATTAGGGGTGATTCTGTGAGAACTCAGAAGACAAAAAATGTAAACAAAGTCTGGACTTCCTGGGATTCTTTGAGTGGTCCAGACCAGAATGTGGGTACAACTACAGAACGTAAAGGCTACTGTGATGAAGTCTCAGGTGGAAATTAGGAAGAAGGAATCGGCAACTGGAATGAAGGCCGTCTCGTTATATAGTTGCAAAGAACTTGACAAAGTTGTGTTCATTTCCTAGAACTCTGTGGAAGGCAGAACTTAAGAGCACCAACTATTTACAGGTATCTGGAAGAAGAAATACATAAGCAGCAAAGAGTTCCAGGTGCTGCCCGGCTGCTTCTGGCAGCCTACGGTAAAATGAAAGAAGAGAGAATGAAGTCAAGACAGAATTTACCATTAAAAGGGAAGTAGAACGGAATGATTCAGAAAACTCTCGGCCTTGCCATGCAAAGAATAAAAAAGTATATTCGGAAGAGAATACCGACGGTGTGGCCGAGCTACGTTTGCTAAGGAACTTAATACAAATGGCAGAAAGCCAGGTTTTCCTAATCGAAGCAATGAAGAATGGCCTCAGAGCTATTTCTGCGATCTTTGGGCAAGCAAGGACTTCGAGAGCAAGGTTTACAGAGTTGACTGTGGGACCTCACTGTTTCTTGCCCTGCACCACCTTGGGGCCCTGGTCCCGGGATTGTGGTGTGGCAGCCCTTAGCCAACCAGGTCTCGGTCAAGGGCACCCGTCACTTGGAGATACAAGATGTAAACCATGGTAGCATCCCTGCCGTGCTCATCCTGCAGGTGCACAGAACCTAAGAACTGTGGGGCCATTAGAGCTCCACCTAGATTTGAAAGGATGTCGCTGAAATCCTGGGTACTCGAGCAGAGACTTATCCTAGCGACGAAGCGACCAAATAGACCCCTACTAAGACAATGCCAAGGGAGATCACAGGAGCGAGGACACCACGGAATCCCCGCTAAAGCAACGTCCAGTGGAGTCAAGATGGTGGAGAAGCCTCCAAAATCCCAGAACTGCAGGGCCATCCGTGGACAGCTGCAGCCAGGAGAGCTGCAGACATGTGACCTTGACTTACGATCGGTGCCGCGTGGACCCAGCCCAGCACAGCCGTGGGGGCAGAGCCATCTGCGACCATGGGCGTCGAGCCCCCACCCCAGTGTGCCCAGGACGCGGGACGTGGAATCAAAGAAAGTTATTCTCCAGCTTTAAGTCTCAATGTTGTTTTCCTTCTTGGATGTTGGGCTGACTTAGCACCAGGCACCCTTTATTCTTGCTTATTTTTCCCTTTTGGAATGGAAATGTTGATCCAGGGCCTGGCCCGCCATTGTTATTTCTCAAGTACTTAACTTTCTCATTTCGCAGGATCACAGCTGGAGGGAAGTTTGTCTCTGGGTCCCCAAGTGCTGCTGCTGGCTGCCACCACCATCCATGTCCTTCCTCGTCTCCTGTCCTTCTGCCTCTCCCACCTGACACAGCTGCCCTGCTGTGGCCCTGCCCTGGAAGCCAGGTCCCCTGCAGGTATTGACTGCTCTCTGGGGACCTCATTCCTTTGCCTCCCAAGACCATCAACGACCTTCTTTCTCGACTTTTCTTTTAGTGGCCTTGCCTGTCCCTGCCACAAACAACAGGGATAGGAACACCCACATCTTTGTTCTGTTGGTCCAGGGCTCCAGGTCAATGAAATGACTCATCTTCTCTGGGACGGGGGGAGAAAGACCCAGAGGTCTGGGTATATCTCAGAGCCCAGACTTGAGGGGCAGGACATGGCGGGGGTCTTTTGGCACTGGCTCCTAGTAGGGTCGGCAGGGGCATGGCCACAGTGTAAGTCACAGGTGGGCCCCGTCGGTATGCTTCACAGTCATAACCTCCCCTCCCATGGAAAGGGTCCAGGGTCTCTGAGCCAGTGGAGAATGCAGAGGAAGTGGGTAAGGGACAGGGGAGATGGCTCTGGAGATATGTCCTGCCCCTCCCTGGTCTTGGGACCCGAGTCACAGCTCGGCGCCCCTGGAGGGCTCCGAGGCCTGCTGCGGGAACGCGGGCTCCTGTGCAGTCTTCTGCAGGGCCTGGGTCTTCTCGTCATGCACCTGGACATGGTGCACCTCCTCGTGGGGACGGACAGCAGACGGGGATGGCTGAGGGGACAGAGTGGGGATGGGGGTGTGTGTGAGCTACTAGCAAGGGGAGGCCAAAGGCAGTGGGTGCGTCCTGAGCTGTCCTGGGGGAAGGCCCTGCCTGTCCCCCGCCCGGCCCCTGGAGCCTGCCTTCTCTCCCTGGGCGGGGGCTTTAACGCCTCAACTCCAGCCTGCCGTCCCTCCTGCTGGATGCCGCAGCCCTGCCAGCCCTTCTCGCTTCCCAGCTCCTGGGAGGACCAGCCCTTCCTCAGCCTGGCGCACGGCCAAGGCTTCCACCTCTGCCTCTGGCCGCCCATCCAGGGGGAGAAATCTGGGTGCCCTGGGGAGCCTTGCGGCCCCTGTGAGGTGGAGCCCATCCCCTGCCCCCACCGTTCAGACTGCATGGCTTCGTGTGCTGCCTGGAGAAGCCTCCCTGGGCCCAAGGTCCCTTGCCAATGTCCCGTACCAATGCACGGGGCTGCGGGACCCACCCAGATGGAGAGTTCTCCCCAGACAAGAGCGCAGGCCCGGGAGCAGGACCCCAGCCTCTGCAGGTCAGGTCTCTACAAGGGGCTGGGCCAAGCACCGAGGCTGCCTGTTCTCCCAGAGGGACAAGCAGGAGCCCTGAGCCCCAGCCAGCCCCAGGGTGGGGGCTGCGAGCTAGACTGACCCCACCTCTGCCCCAGGCACCTTGCACAGCTGGACGTCCGGGTTAAGGTAGTTGACGCTGTCAGGGGTCTTCCCAGGGGCTGGGCTCTCGGTGCCAGGGGGCACCGGGGATGCAGGTGCCAGGTTCTGCTATCGCCAGGGGGAGAAAACTGCTGGTGAGTTCAGGGAACAGACTGACCCACACCCAAAGAAACAGCCCTCTGGGAGCGGGGCTCCAGGTCCACTGAGTCCGTCTCTGACCACGCACTGGAACTGTTCCTGCTCTCACCCGCATCCTCACGGCGATCCCGTGATGCGGGCGCGATCACTGTTCCCGCTGTTTGACACACACGCAGACTGGCGGTTCTGAGCACGGGGTGACCTGCCAGGTCTGGTTTCTGACCTAAACCTGCATTAGCCCCAAACATTACGCGGCTTCCCTCACGGGGCATCGGGCCAGATCTCACGTATGCCCCTTCTCAGTCCCACCTCTGCGTGCCGGCCCCTAGGAAGGAAGCCCACTTCCTGCATCTGCTGGGTGCCGAACCTTGTACCATCGGGACCAGAGCGGGGCAGTCACAGGGAGCAGCTCACTCCCCCTGCCGCTCCAAGAGCCCTCACAGACCTGTGTCCCCTCCAGGCAGCCGGAGCTGCTCCTGCGGATGACACACCCTGGGTCCTGCCCCTTTTCTGGGGCTTTCCTGAAGTCTGATTCTACTGAGAAAGGCCCTGGATTTTCTTTTCAAGCTGCTGTGTGAGCTGTTGGCTTCATTCTCTCAGCATCAGGGCAGCAACTCCCGAGCGCGGGGCAGCTGGCCCTTGTCCGTCAGCAGCCCAGGGAGGAAGGGACACTCTGCCCGTGTTGACATCTGTCACGGCCCCCACCTCCACGATTAGGGACACGTGTCTCTCCCACTGCTGAGCAGGAAACTCTGGCTCTGCCTCTCCGGGGCAGGGTCTCGCCACCGTGGCGGTCACGAGGGAGCCACGCTGCGTCTGCCTCCTAAGACCGAGACTTCCTTAGTGGCAGGGACCACATCGTCCTCTCGCCCAACGACTGCTGGATGCGCACGTGCTAAGGACGGACGTGCAGCAGGAGATCAGATCACCAACGACACCGGGAGCGCCTGGCTAAGGTGAGGGGGCTCAGTGGGGAGGTGGGGACCTGAGCAGCAAGCCCCAGGCGACTCTGACCGCTGTCTGCCAGTGACCCCGGGACTCACCACAGGCGCGGGGCTCCCTGAAGCATCTCCTGAGTCTGGGCTGGTGCAGGTCTCAGTGGAGACGGGGCAGTGGCCCTGGGAGCTGTCACTGTCGTGGGAAGAAGACGAGAGGCGCACAGAGCAGGCCTCAGGGTGTCGTCGAGCCCCGGCCCCCAGCCGGCCCGGCCCGCACGCACCCAGACTGCACGGTCTCTCCTCAGGTTCAGATCTCATGAGGGGCGGGAATAATCACCCCCCTCCACAGATAAGGACACCAAGCCCCACAAGGCCCAGGGACATAATCAGCTGACATCAGTATCGGTAGCAGAATCTAGCTGTCCCTACCCAAGGGCCAGCAACTGTGTGCTCGTCTCCTCCGACGGCCGACCCAGGCTCCCTTATCCACACGGACACTCACCTGGGCCCGAGCCCAGAGCTGGTGCCAGGTGACGTCGGGGAGCATTCGTCGACGACAGCAACGCTTGTCAGGGGGAGAGGTCTCGGCTTTGCTGAAGAAGGAAGCCAGTGATGACACCACTTGCACACGACACACAGGGTGTCTGCAGAGGCCCCCCCACAGGCCAGGTGGACACAGAGACTGAGGCCCAGCAGGGTTACATCACCTTTGCCCATGGTGACAGGCCTTAGGGTCACGGGTCAGATCCCAGTATACCTGTGGTAATCATACCGTACTCTCATAATCCAAAACGGGGACATGTGGTTTGACATTTTCTGCCCAGGTTTACAAGCCAAGTAGAGATGGCCACCGTGACTGCTCCCTGCCACTCCTGGACAGCTGTGCAGCCCGTGGCGGAGGCAGCTGGACGCCAGGAGGTGTGGAGGCCTCACGCTGTGTGCTGAGATCAAAGCCCCTGTCGGCCAGACCCAAGGGGCCGACTCCACCTGGCTCCCCTCTTGTCCCTGAGCCCAGTGCTGGTCCAAGGCCCACAGGGCCAGGTGGCGGCAGACAGGGACCTGAACTGCAGCTCCTCTTGCTGGTCTACGTGCAGGGCACAGACCCGCCTCACGGGGCACCTGCCCCATGCCAGAACCCATCTCCTCGCCACGCTCCTTGTAAACACAGCTAGGAGGCAGGAGTTACAGCCCCCACTGCACAGATGGAAAAACTGGGGCTCAGAGAATTCGCATCATTTGCCCAAAGTGACAAAGCTCACGTCCAGGATTCGCCTGCTGGATGGGCACGTGCTCAGGAAGGACTTGCACATGTAAACAGTGCCTGGATTATGTCCAGAGATGGGATGGGGCAAGAGCAGGCTTACTTTTCCTGCCACGCTTGAGGGTGCGGTACCCATCAAGGGCAGTGGGCACGGAGCCATGCAGGTCAGAGTGGTGGGGCCCTGGGCTGGTGGAGATGTGGACGTCAGCATCGTCCCCCTGCGAGGCCAGCAGGGCAGCGACACCTGGGCGCATAGGCACGTAGGGGTCTTCGTCACTGGTGCTATCCAGTGGGCGCACAGCTGCTTTCCTCAGCTAGTGAGAGAGGAACAGAGAGAAACACAGCTGACACAGGAAGGGGTGGGAGTTTCCACACGAGGCAGGAAAAGTCACGGCAAATCACTACAGGGTGTTTCAAATGAAGCTCTTTATCGGGTCCGCTGGCGGCCACTGTCCTCAGCAGCCATCTGAAGCCCGGAGAGAAGAGCCCCAGCCAGGATCCACCCGGACGGGACCTGTTGGGGCTGCTCCAGGGTTGGACTGGGAGTGGCTCCCATGACACGACCACAGTGTGACAACAGAGATTTCACTACTTATATGCCCTGGGGGCACACGGCACACCCACGGGCCACGCATGTGGCAGTCAGGGGTGTGGGTGGAGAGAGAGAAGAGAGCATGGCAGCTGGCGATGGAACAGACCTGAGAACTTTGAGTTCTCAGGGAAATGCCTGAACCGACCATTTACAGGAAGCAGCGGGAGGGCAGGGACCCAGCTGCCTGGGCACGACAGATGCCTCCCAGTTCTCATCGCTGGCCACTGGCGTGGGCCTTCTGGGTGTGGCGAGGAACTTCAACCTGTGTCGGGGCAACTGAGCCCTGCTTCCGGTCTGAGCAAGGTCAACCTGCATTCGGAACGGCTGTGAGGCCCTCGCCACACTGGGTCAGCTGCGCGCCAAGATACAGGGAGACCTTGGGAAGACTCAATAACACGGTAGAGTGGGAGACTGGGGGAAATGAGGTCGGTGGGTCCCTTCTAGCTTCCAAGACCCCTGGGGGGCACTACAACTTGTGACACATCTACAGGGGAAATATCCTGGTGGCCGGGTATACACAGGCTTCTGGATCCTGACCAGGCAGAGGGCGGCGCAGGTGTGGACTGTGCAGGTCTGGCTCGGCCCCTGCCGTCCGCCTCGGGTCAGACTCGCCGCTGCAGGTGGGCGTCTCGGGCTCTGATCTGGGCTCACCCAGGGACCTAGGGGTCACCAAGCTGCAGGTGGAGCTGCCACAGAGCTGTGTGGCTGCGGCTTCCTCCGACTTCTGCCCTGTGTGCCCTTCGCCTCGGGGCCGAGTCCTGCTTTGCAGGGGGCCTGAAGCCAGGCCCTGTCCGCCTGCCTGACACCCTGCAGACCCGTGGTCAGCCCTTCCACAGGGCGGCCTGGGATCCACCACCCGGCCTGCCCCTGAGCACACTCCTGCCGGGAGTCTCACACTCAGCACCCTCCTCCAGGGAGGCTGCGGTGGGGCTGCTGCCTTGGGACATCGCCCCCAGCAGGCTGGACCCTCCGCTCACCTGCAGCGTTGTTTAGCCTCGTGACTCAGTCTTCCCAAGTACGCACATTTTTCCACCCACCTACCCCCGTCTTACCTGCCCAAAAACTCCACCTGGAGTTCTGAACTGAGAGAAGAACCTGGCAAGGCTCCAGGAGGGAGACAATGACACTCTGGCTGTATTCTTTCAGTGCCACGGGTGTGGCCTTTCACGAACCTGCATGGTCTGAGGACCCTGGTTAACCCGACTCACCGGGAAGGCGCCGCCTCGCTCGCTCGTGGACGCAGCAGACCAGCCTGCACTTGTTGTACGATGCGGGGTCTTTGCGCATGTCCGACAGGAGCAAGCTGTGACAGAGGAGGGAAGGTGCACACGTGCACATGACCATCTGGTTGTGGACACGGCCGCATCCCGCAGCAGCGCTGCTCAGGGCCTTGCTCTCACCCCGGTAGGTGCCGCCCTCGGCCCCCCTGGCCAGGCTTTCTCCTGCACACCACCCTCCGCCCGCTCTCCTCCTGGGCTTCCAGACCCCGCACAGCGTCGGCCTCGCAGGGTCCCCTCGACTCTGCCCTCACAGTGCACCTCTGTCCCCTCCACAGCCCCAGCCAGTGTCCTGCTCACTCCAGCTGGCATCTCCAGGAACACAGGTGACAGTACTTATACTAACTTACACACGCCGGTTTCATTTTACTTTATACACAGATCCGAGCTCTGATTAGCAGGACCCCCTTTTTTATACTTCTCGAGCATCTCAGTTCCAAAGCACAGGGTGACGGGCCACACTGCGGGCAGACTGAGGAGACTGCGGAGTCTCAGCCAGGAGCCAGGACCCCGGGTCTGAGTCTTGGCCCCACCACGGTGGCTCTGAGCCCTGCCGGAGTCTCCTGAATGCCTCAGGCCTCGCGTGAGACAGAGGCGAGGCTCTGTCCCACCGAACTCTCTGCATGGCTGCAGCAACAGGATGGACGGACAAAGGCTTTGCAAGATAGAAGACTCGATACGGAATGAAAAGAATCAACGTGGTTCTATGTTCTCATCAGACAGAGGAGATTACATGCAGAGACGGAACACACTCAGTGGAAAACAAACGACAACAGGATTTAGGGATTTCAAAGACAAGTCTAGATTTCAAAGGAATTAAACAACATGCGGCTTAGAAAACACCCTGAAGATCTCCTTTTGTTTTACTCGTCTGCTAGCCCACGTGGCTTGGCTCAGTGCGGACTGCTCTTCCAAATCCACTTTTGCAATCTTTACTTTGATTTGTATAAATTCAATACAGTGACTTGGACTCCCAAACGCGTATTGTGTTCCGTACCCAAGAACGTTCCGTCTCCCTTGGTAGAACACTGGCTGCTCCGAGGCAGGGTCTGCCGCACCCTTGCCATCGTGGCTGTTCACTGACAGCGGCCAGTGCTGGGGGACCAGCTGGCAAGGGTTCGGCAGAAGGTGACAGACTCGTGAGAACCAGCCCTCTGAGCGGCTCCAGCGTATCCCTGGGCCATAGGGACCAAGGGTCAGTAGAACAACGAGACCCCTGTGCCACCTCCCTCCCCCTCTGGCTGCAGCAGGACTGACACTGACCTCGAGGATGTTGGCCACTGGCCATTGCAGGAAGGGTCCTGTCCCTGGGGATAGGGGCAGTGACAGAGACCTACCGGCTACTACTCTCCACCAAAGGCCTCTCCTGAGGGCTTCCCCAATGAGGTGTTTTCGTCTCATTGGGATTGGTGTGCCTTGGCTGGGGAGCTTTGGCCGAGGCCCCGGGGGTGGCTGCTGCCATGGCACTGTTGCTGTAATGCAGTGAGAATGTTCTGGGCACTGTGTGGGCGGACAGAGGGGAGGTCGGAACGCCCTCACTGTGCAGCTGGAGGCCCCCACGCTCCCGGCACAGGGTGTCGCGGGGCCTCCTGAAGGTGCACACGCTCACGTTCTGCCTCGGAGCCTACAGAGCTGTCTCTGGGGTGGCCATAGGGGGGCCAGGCTCCAGGGGAGGTCTAACGTACCGCCTCTGAATTCTGACTCGTGCTGGCTCGGCTTGGGAAGGCCACAGATGCCATGGGCTTGACCACAGGCCATGCAAACGCACTGTCCTCCGCACCGGGCAGGTGTCTGCACAGCTACGCTTCTCCTCATCGGGGACGAGGCCCTTGTGCCCTCAGAGCTGCTGCCACACCTGCGGAGAGAAAAGAAGGGAAGGCGTGGGGGTCAGAGGAGGCCAGGACTGCCCAGGAGGCTGGCTGGGAAGCTCAAAGCCCCACGCTGCGGGGGGGCGTGGAGGAAGCACAGGCTGAGGGGTCAGGCGGGCCTGAGGGTCCCCTGGGATCTGCCGTTTGCTGGCTGGCAGGTGAGGCAGGCGCCTTCCCCTTCTGAACCTCGAACTATGCGTCTGCAAAGGGCCGATTTAAAACACAATTGGAAGGCTGTTTGGGGATGAGACTTCACTATAGCTAGCGAACAGACGCTCCACCAATGTTGCGAACGATGATTCCAAGACCTCGCTCTCTGCTCCCAGGCCATTGCGCCTGCCCTACAGGGCACAGGGTACAAGCAGCACCTTGCGGACATCCACTGGGTACTTCACATATGTTTTCTCATTTTACACTCATCACTTAGCCTTTGAATCCTTCCTTCCCGTTCTGAAGACAAGGAACCTGAATGTCAAGGAGGTTAAAGGAGTGGCCCAAGCACACACAAAAAGGGGCAGAACCTGAGTGTGACCCCGTGTCTGCCTGGCCCGAGCCCGTGCTGTGCCTCCCGCCGCGCCACACTGCCTGTCTCTGGTCTGGGACTCGGGAGGGGCAGCTGCTACTTCCAGTCAGCCGCTGCCAAGCGGGCACCTGCTGACTCCCCTGTTGGCTCAGGACGCAGCTCTCAGGTCCCAGCGCACAGAGGCTGAGCCAGGGCAAGTTCACAGGGAACCAACGGTGCTGCTTTAGGAAAAGCGGCATCGGAGGCAGCCTCAGATTGAGCGCTGGAGCCCTGCTGGGTGACACCCATGACTCAGCAAAGCAGGGCAGCAGGCAGGTGTGGGGAACACAGTGCAGGAGAGAAGTGAGGCCACCGGGGCTCTAGTCCCGCCCCTGCTGTGTATGACCCCTGGGCCTCAGGTGCTTCCTCCTTAACACGGAGACACTGTGTCTATACCGGGTGTCTCACGGCGTCTCTGACCGGTTCAAGCAGGATTATGTAAAAAAAATATTGTCACGGATATCACGCAGTGACACAGTAACACACCCACTGCTGTATCTGCCTTAATGTTGACAACGTGATCTAGACGTTCCTGAATTAACTGAGCAGTGTGATCTGTGATCTGCTGCCGACGGCAGCAACAGGGAAGCAGCTCCGGCAAGGCTTGCAGCTCTGTGCTCCGGTCACCATAATGACAGGAAGCAGAGGTGGCGAAAACCTGTGCACACTCCGCAGCTACGACACAGCTGGGGCACTTACAGAAATAAAGACCACTGCTCCAGAGCCGGGCGTCCTCGCGGCAGAGCTTCAGCAATGATGGAAGTGTTTCTTTCCTGTCTGTGTGTCCAGCATGGTGGCAGGTGGCTGCATGTGGTACTGAGCACTTGAAATGTGGCCAGTGACACCGGAAACTGAAGCTTAAATTCCATTTAATTTAAATCGATGCAAATTTAATTAGCCCTGAGTGGAGAGCTGCTCTTAACAGCTACTAGCACAGCCTGGAGCGAGTGTGAGATACGCATGTGCTGGCTGTCACCATTTTAACAGCTTCTGTGTTCTGCCATTCAGAAACTCTAGCCCCTAATGCCACTTTCCTCCAAATGAATTTTTTTTTTCCTGAAGAAAAGGAAGGGAGGAAGGGAAGGAAAAAGAAGGAACGAAGGAAGGCCAAATCAGAAACTTCCATGGCATTAGATTTTATACTGGGAAGCTGCTCTGGAACCCAATCACGTCTTTGTAGCGACACACATGATAACAACAAAACATGAAGGTCACACACACAGAAAATTGTGTCTCGTCGCGTGTGTTTACCTGAAAAAATACAGTATTTCACTCTCGTCTTTAAAATAAAACCACCAGGACTGAAAAGCCACAGCCCCGTGAGGGCCGCTCACCCACCTGCTGGCTGTGGCGACCTCCTGCGCAGCAGTTCCCGCTGTCCCGCTCACACAGCGCTCCAAGGAGAGCCGATCCCGAGGGGCGTGGGCGGGCAAGGTGCACTGCACCGGTCCTGAGTTGGGGGGCTCAGGTGTGGACGGAGCCGGCTTGCTGGACGGCACCGGGGCTGAGGACCGCCGCTGACAGGTGGGGCTGGGCCCAGCTGGACGGGAGCAGGCGCCCTGGCAGACTGAGCAAAGATACCTTCGGGAGTCTGTGAATGACACGGGAGGGAGAGTGTCCTTTACCTGCACTGGGTTGTCGGAGGAAGAAAACAACATGCCCGCAGTGGCCTTCTCTGCCTCTCCCAGGCCTGACCCCTCCACCCTCCCAGAGCAGGGCTGGGCCTCAGGCCATCCAGGCCAAGGAGATGCTCTGGCTCGGGCCAGCCCCTGGAGCAGCCTGTAGCCACTTTCTGCCACCATGAGCCTCGCTTCCAGGGGCTGTGGCCGCCCATGGCCCCCGGGCCCCAGGCAAGGTCAGCCTCTGGAGTGAGGACTTCCACACCTCCCTGCTCTTTGGTGGCTCCTGCTGCCTTCACCTTCAGAGCTAAGGCTGGCTTTCCTAGGTGAGGCTTGCTTACCGAAGGTGGCTTTCCTGAGGCCCCGGACTGTGCCCCATGCAGGAGAGATACAAACGCAAGTGTACTTGGACCTGTCGCTCCAGGCTGGACCCCGCTCCTCCCGCCTGCCCTTCCATGACCCAGGGGGCAGCTACATTCCCCACTCCCCACTCTCCATCAGTCGTTTTCTCTAGGAACTCGTGGATCAGACTGTCTTCTGTTGTCTGAGAGAGCAAGTGAGGCATCCAGCACAGACAGCAGCCGGAAGGCCGCGTGCCCAGCCCAGGCCAGTGTTCATCGGCTGACCCTAACCCTGACACAAATGCGTATGTCCCTAGTAATAGATGTGGCATGGGTCCTGGCCCTCGTGCTTTCTAAATGCTCCTCCTCAAATGACACGGAACCGGGTTGGACAATTACTCACTGAAACCGCACACCTGCCTCAGAGAAAGCTCCTCCTCAACCACCTTGGGCAGTTGAGCTTGAGCCCTAACAACTGCCAAGGACTATTTCTACCATTTAAAACTCATTCCGAGAAGTTAAACTAGTCTTCTGCGAAGGTTCTCAGATCCCAAACATAAAAGCATCTGCTCCTCCCACCTGTCCCCTCCCAAGTGAACAGGAAGTCACACCCGATCCTCCATCAACCGTCACAAGGGACCCTAAGCAAGAAAACCCAAAAGCACAGAGCCCAGTGCCACTGTGCAGGGTGGTCTGAAACACAAGGACCAGAGAGCCAGGGACGGCCAGAGGAGGGCCCAGGTGACACATTCCCTAGGGGTGGCCACAGGGCACAGGGGCGGAAGAGTGCCGGGAAGGCGGCGGCAGGGGCTGAGGAACAGCCGTGGTGTCAGCTGCCTGAAGAAACACCACGGAACACCTCCAGCTTCAGCCCAACCCCACATTTCCTGGTTCCCCATCTGAGCGTAACTGGGGCCAGGAGTCCCTCCAACACCTGGCTGACTCCTGACACTCTTCCCCTCTGCCTGTCACTCCTCTGTCAACCAGGAAAGCTCAGCTGGAGCTGTCCCCGTCGCCAAGGGTCTGAGGGTGTCCTCTCAGCCCCTTGGGACAAGGGCCCGTGTTTGTTGTCCTACCTGAGCTCTTCCCAGCTCCTTGGACGCCAACGACCTGGCAGATGCTGTGCACCCAGTTTTCCATGTCCTCCCATGTCTCAGCCACCAGAAAAAAGGTGCGGTCACTGGTCTTGAGGCCAAACACAAAACGCCCCCGGATCTCCTTCCTGTCGAACTTCAGGGTCACACCTAAGTCCACGTAGTCACAGGAGTTCAGGTCAATGATACGCAGGGGCTTCTTAGCATGTTCATTTTTATAGTATTCTAGAACATTCGGGTCACTGCTCGTCTTGCACCTCCGCAGGATAAACCAGCATTTCTTCCAGGCCTAAATCCCACCAGGAAGGAGTTAAGAGAAGGAACAATTCATTAGTCGGTATGAAGCTCTTAACAGCTCCTCAGCCATCACCCAGGTAAGGGCAGGGCCCTGGACCTTGCACGTGGCCTAAGCCTGCCTTTCAGGTTCCCCAGAGATCAAAGGATGAACTCAGAACGCACGTGAGTGCGGCATCTCACCGTGGCCACAGGCCTCACTGCTACACAGGAAGGTGCAGAATGTCTAGGCTTTAGGTCAGGAGGTGTGTGGTTTCTGATGGAGTCATTCACCTGTGTGGATGCCACCTCAGATGTATGATGGGGGGTCCCCTCCACCTGCCCCACCTAACTCACGGTCTCTGTCACGCAAAGGAACCCAACCCCCCTTGTAGACAACCCTCAAGCACTGTTAATGCCAAGGATTTGCTCGTGATCATGGGACCTGCATTCCAAGTCCCACAGCCTTGTGCCTCTCGCCTTTGCTCTCTGTCCCCATTTCCCTCCTCCCCCAACTCTGCTTCTGTGATCCATGATACTGATCACCCCCTTGCTTCTTTGTCCCTTCCCCTCTTTTGTGTCCTTCTGAAGTCATTTTTGTTGTTGTTGGTTTTTGTTTCTGGCTACACCGATGTATCGCAAGGCGGTGCAGTCAGGGCCTCCGGTGCACCCATCAGGGGAGCGATGCACACTGCACCCACCAGACAACTGCCCGTCACCCCCCACGACCCGAGTCTCCACCGCCCATCTCCACACTCTGCTTCCATGAGGACACACCATTCGGCTCCCACTGATAGGTGAGAACATGTGGTATTTGTGTCTGATTTGTTTCACTTAAGATAATGGCCTCCAGTTCCATCCGTGTTTCTGCGAAAACCGTGAATTCACTCTTTTTTATGGTTGAATAGTAATCTACGGTCTATATATACCACACATTCTCTATCCATCCTCCACTGATGGACACTTAGATTGATTCCGCATGTTTGCTGCTGCAAATAGTGCTGTGATAAACACGAGTGCCAGTTTCTTTTTTATATGCTGATTTCCATTCCTTTCACAAAATACCTAGAAGTGGGAATGCAGGATCAAATGGTAGTTCTAGCTTGAGTCCTCTGAGAAACTTCCATACTGTTTTCCATAGACGTTTCACAGATTTACATTCCTAGCAAAAGCGTGTATAGTGCCCTTTTCTCTGCATCCTTGCCAACATCTATTTCTTGTGTTTTTGGTAATAGCCATTCTGATCGGCGTAAGATGATCTCTCACTGCGATTTTAATTTGCATTTCCCTGATGACTGGTGGTGTTGAACATTGTACATATGGCTCTTGGCCATTTGTTTGTCTTCTTTTGACAAATGTCTACTCATGTCCTTAGCCCGCTTTTTAATGGGGCTGCTTTTGCTGGTTGTGGTGTTGTCATTATCATTCTTAGACAACCTGGATACCAGTCCCCTGCTGGATGTATAGTTTTCAAATATCACCTCCCTTCCTGCATGTTATCTGTTCACCGCGTCGTTGATGATTTCTTTGGCTGCCGAGCACCAAATTGTGCTGATCCGGCAAGATCAGTGAGAAATCTGAAGGTACTTTCTGCAAGATGCAACACTAAAGACCTCATTGAAAGCAAGTTCCTCCTGACTCAGTTACAATCCTTGGCTGTCTTCTTGCCTTGGCTTCCTACATCGTACATGTAAACGCGAAATAACGGGAAAAAAACGAAGGTGAGGCTTTCCTTTAGGAAACAGTTGACCTACGGAACAAGCAGTGGTTGGGCTGACAATGTGAGAAAATGGCTTTCTTACAGAAATTTCTGTTAGACTGCAACGAGAAATTGTTTTCTAGCTCTAGACTGGAACTCAGGAGACCCAGCTTCTAAATGGAACACTCAAATTCACTCATTCTGAGATCTTGAGTACAAAGAAACTGGGTTTCGACTGCACTGACTCAAGCTGAATTTGGGGAAGACTCATCTGTTAACAATTCTGAGTCTCTCGAACCACCAACATGGCACATTTTTCAATTTATTTAGGTCTTCTTTAATGTCTCTCAGTAATGTTTGGTAGTTTTCAATGCAAAGATATTACATATTGTTTTACTTTCAAGTATTTTATGTTTTCATGCTACCATAATTAACAAAATTTCATTTTATTTTCTAATTATGCAACCGTATTTCTACGTACTGGCAACAAACTCTGTATGTTGACCTTTACTCCTCTGATCTTGCTAAATTCACTTAGTTGTGATATGGAATTTTAGGCATAGATTTCTTAGAAATTCCTGTATATACGATCATGTCTTCGCAGAATAAAGACAATTTTATTTCTTCCTTTACAATCTGTATGCCTTTTTATTTCTTTGTACTATCTTGTTACACTGACTAAAACCTCCAGTCCAACATCCCATAAAAGTGGTAAGCACAGACATGCTTGCTTTGCTCTTGACCTTAGGGCAAAGCATTCAGTATTTCAGAAGTTCAAATTACATTAGTTGGGCAGGGTGCAGTGGCTCATGCCTGTAATCCCAGCACTCTGGGAGGCCAAGGTGGGAGGATCACTTGAGCCCAGGAGTTTGAGACCAGCCTGAACAACAGCGAGACCCCATCTCTACTAAAAACAGAAAGAAATTGGCTAAATCACTAAAAATAGAAAAAACTGGCCGGGCATGGTGGCACATGCCTGTAGTCCCAGCTACCCGGGAGGCTGAGGCAGGAGGGTCACTCGATTCCAGGAGTTGGAGTTTGCTCTTAGCTAGGCTGACGCCACGGCACTCTAGCCCAGGCAACAGAGCGAGACTCTGTCTCACAAAAAAAAATTACATTAGCTGTAGGTTTTCAGTGATATAAGTAATTTCCTATTCCTTTTTTGAAATTGTGCCAAATACTTTCTTGCATCTATTGAGATGACAAGTGAGTTTTCTCCTTTATTCTCTCAATGGGATGAAACACACGGTTCTGTTTTCAAGTGTTAATCGATCTTTGCATACCTTTATTATGTAAACACCTGGGGCAACTATGTGGAAAGCCGGGCTTCGAACCCCGCAGCCTGATTTCATGCATGCTCTTCTGCCAGTGTGCCTTGACGGGAATGACCCAGGTGGGAGGAGGTCAGAGGAACAGTACTGAGGGTGCCTGGACACACGTGGGACTTAGGTGGACAATGGAATACTATACCCAGATCCACAGGCAGCTGTCTTAAAGCTGCTCATTGCTTGGCTCTGGTCTTCATCCTCCCAGCACTCTTGTATCACCTGGCATTTACCTGGAATACCGAGCATGCACACTGGAACCTACACCATTGTCCTTCGTGGAGGCACAGTTTGAGAGGGTTCTTTGCTTCATCACCATAGGCAGACGGCTAGTTTTCTTTAAGTGGACACTTACTAAGTATAAGGCACGGTAGTAAGGCTTTTATTGGAGTTCTTTTGCATCTTCAGAGCAACCTAACAGCCCAGATTACGTACTGTCCTCATGTCTCAGGTGGGGGAGAATGGCATGGAGCATGGACATTGTCAGCGGTGCTAGACTCCTGGGTTCTCCAACCACTGGAATTATCTTGACCCTGACAATACCGTTATTTGGGCTTCGTGTTTAAAACATTTCCACCGAAAAATTGAAAGCATTCCCACTTACAAATGGAACCAGAGAAGGTTGCCCACTATCTCCACTTCTATTCAACATAATGCTGGAAGTCCTGGCCACAGCAATCAGGCAAGACAGTGGAATTAAAGGCATACGAATGGGAACAAAACAGGTTAAACTCTCAGTATTTGCTGATGATATCATACTATATCTAGAAAACCCCAAGGATTCAACTAAGAGGCTCCTGGAATTGACAAATGAATTCAGTAAAGTCTCAGGATACAAAATCAATACACACAAATCAGAGGCATTCATATACGCCAATAGCAGTCATACCCAGAACCAAATCAAACACTCAATTCCCTTCACAATAGCAACAAAGAAAAAAAAGTACCTAGGAATATATTTAACTAAGGAGGTGAAACACATCTACAGGGAGAACTACGAAACGTTGGAGAAGAAAATACCAGAGGACGTAAACAGGTGGAAAAGTATACCATGCTCGTGGTTCGGCAGAATCAACATTGGTAAAATGTCTATACTACCCAAAGTGATCTACAGATTCAATGCAATCCCTATTAAAACACCAACATCATTCTTCACAGATGTAGAAAAATTAACTTTACGTTTCGTATAAAACCACAGGAGACCCCAATCTAGGCAATAAAAACAAAATGGGAGGTATCAATATACCAGACTTCTAACTTTATCACAACACTGTAGTAATCAAATAAGCTTGTTACTGGCACGAAAGCAGTACCAGTTCCATTGACCAGTGCAACAGAACTGAGAACCCAGACATAAAACCAGCCTCCTACAGCCATCTAATCTTTCACAAACCAGACAAAAACATACACTGGGGAAAGGAATCCTTATTCAATAAACTGTGCTGGGAAAACTGGATAGCCACATGGAGAAGACTCAATCAGGACCCACACCTTTCACCTCTCACAAAAATCAACTCACGCTGGGTAACAGACTTAAACCTAAAGAGTGAAACCATTCGAATTCTACAGG
>RJWJ010003676.1:0-83644 GCA_004363605.1 Indri indri | reverse complement strand
ACTACAGGCATGCGCCACCATGCCCGGCTAATTTTTTCTATATATATTTTTAGCTGTCCAATTAATTTCTTTCTATTTTTGGTAGAGACGGGGTCTCGCTCTTGCTCAGGCTGGTCTCGAACTCCTGAGCTCAGGACGATCCGCCCGCCTCGGCCTCCCAGAGTGCTAGGATTACAGGCATGAGCCACCGCGCCCGGCCCCTTTATGATGACTTTGTCTGAATAAAAACGCCGGCGTGTGCACGGAGATCTATGTCCAAGGACGCTCAGGGCTGTGCGTTTCTAATAGAAACAAATTGGAAACCACCTAAGTGTCCGACAGAAAGGAGTTTGTTAAATGATGATATATCTGTGTCCTGGTATTTAAAAGGATGCTGCAGAGTATTTGATTACTTGGAAAACTTTTCACAATATTCTCTCTCTCTCTCTCCGTTTTTTTTAAGAAAGGCGGTCTCACTCTGTCTCCCAGGCTGGAGTGCAGTGGCGTCATCACAGCTCACGGCAGCCTCCAACTCCTGGGCTCAAGGGATCCTCCTGCCTCGGCCTCCCGAGTAGCTGGGAAGACAGGCGCCACCACAACGCCTGGCTAATTTATTTATTTATAGAGACAGGATCTCACTATGTTGCCCAGGCTGTTCTCCAACTCCTGGGCTCAAGTGATCCTCACGCCTCAGCCTCCCAAAGCGCGGGGATTATGGGTCTACACCACTGCGCAGGCCAACTCTCTCTTTTGAATACGCATGCGTGTGCCTTCATGCGGGGTACTGGGCCATTTATTCCGTGTGCCTGAAGACTTTTGACCCGCCCATCCTCACCTGGACTTCTCCCCTGGCCTTCACCCCAGGGGTCCCCAGGTCTCTCACCCACCTCTGGCGGGGGGAGCTGTCTTGGTCTTGTGTACACAGTAGGTGCTCAATAAATGCCAGGTGGAG
Source organism: Indri indri (assembly GCA_004363605.1). Classification (NCBI taxonomy): domain Eukaryota; kingdom Metazoa; phylum Chordata; class Mammalia; order Primates; family Indriidae; genus Indri; species Indri indri. The sequence continues at coordinate 82,713 of RJWJ010003676.1, read as the reverse complement.
AAAGAAAGGACGTTTGGGGATGAGCCAGGCCCTGGGAGGTCAGAGGGTCACCTGCAGTTGGCCAGGGGCAGGGCTGGGCATCGCCCCACCCAGGGGTGAAGACGATGCCCTGAGGCTCCAAGGGGTTGGGAATTCAGTGGAGGACAATTCAAACCTCGGGCAGTGTGACTCCCAATCCAGTGCTCTTTCTACCTCCCGAAGCTGTGAAAGGGACAGGGGCTGCCTCCGCCTGCCCATTGGCAATGACAACACAGACCCCACCTCGCAGAGGGGGCAGATCCAGACAAACTATGCCGAGGGAGCCGGGCCCATGGCAGGTGGGTCTGCTGGGCTGAGACCCACCAGTATCTCAAAGCAGAGCGGAGTGGCCAAAATTGGATTTTCCACGGAGATCTCGAGGCTTCTACATGTCGGGAACGTGTCCAAACTCAGATGAACACTCGGAGGACAAGGGAGACAGCCAGGGCCAGGTGGGGGCCCGGGAGCCACAGGGCTGCCCTGACTCAGCCTGTCCTTGGCTGGGCTGAGGGCTCCTGGCGGCGCTTTCTGTGGGGGGAGGGGTCTCAGGCCCTACTTTGGGTTGTGCAAGGAGGGGAGAGGGAGACAGAGAGAGAAAGACGCCCACAAACGAGAGAGCCCCGGAGCGGAGCCCTCGTGGCTTGCAGCTGTGCCAGGCTGGCCGCGCCTGTGCGTCCGGCCCTGGCCCCGGCCTCTCCCCACCCAGCGTCCGTCTCCCAGTTAGAGCAGCGAGACCCCCTCCCTCCATCCACCAGCTATTGATTCGCCATCGCGGCTGCAGCTGGGGGCAGGCGGGGCTCAGGCAGCCTCATCACTGGCCACAAATCTCCCCCCATTGGCCACTGCCGCTGTCACCCGTGGGGAGCACCCACCAGGCTGGGGGCCCCGTCCAGAGACCCTGACACCAGCGGGCAGGCATGGGGGCCAGATGCCAGGCCAGCCCCGTCCATGCCCCTCAGGAAGAGGGGTGGGGCAGAGGGGGCCCGAGATCTGGGGTGCCCCCACCCACACTGCTGGGCTGCCTCGGACCCCCGGAATGGCATCTCTATTCCAGGTGTGGGAGCCAGGACCCCTGCACAGTGGGTCCCTTTGTTCTGGAAGCAGAGGGTCCTTCTGGGGCCTCAACAGTGGGCCCTCTGTGGCAGTTCCCAGCTCAAGCCTTGAAGCCGGGCAGAGCCGGAGTTGACATCCCGGCCACCATGGGGCACTCCTCGGCATCCACACCTGTCAGCTGGGGCTGCACCTGCCGTGGGATACAGGGACGGTGACTCCAGAGCACGGGCATCTACGGGCACGCGAGGACCCCAGTCCAGGAGCAGGGCCCAGCAGACATGAGGAGGGTCCTGGAACAGGAGGAGAAGTAGACCACCAGCCCCTCCGGACCCATGAGGCTCCGGGGCGGGAAGCAGGGTCCCAGTGCCCCAGTGCCCAGCCTCCCTGTGCCAGTGCTTTCCAAACACCGCGTATGTCTGTCCTCAGCAGGTCACGAGGGCTGGAATGCCCAGACCCGTCACAGACCAGGACGCTGAGGCCGGGGCAGAGCCCACACCCTGAGCCCCGCCGGGCTAGCCTGCTGGGCCCCCAGTGCGCTTTGCACCCACGTTCCAGGGTATAGACACTGTGGGCCACTCAGGTCCCTGGGCCCTCGACACTGGGACAGCCAAGCTCCCAGAATCAGCGAGCTCGTCCAGCCCAACCTGGGGCTTTTGCAACCTCCCGGCAAGGACAGGTCAGGGACCAGCTGCTCCTCCCCAGTGGCCAGCGGGGTCCAACTCGGAGCTCACTGTGGGCTCTGGTTCATTCTGGAGTACAAGGTCCCCATCCTGGCACACACCATGTCCTCCGCCCCGCCACTGGGGCACCCCCAGCCCCTCATGTCGAGTGGGAAGTTTACATCTCGACTCAGAGACAGGCCGGATCGGCCGGGTGGTGACCCAGTGACCACCCAGAGTCCACACACGGACGCTGTGTGTGTGGGGTCCCCGCACCAAGAGGGCAACCGGCCTGAGGAGGGCAGGAGGACGGGACCTCCCTGGTGGTGGGGGGCCCAGCCAGCCTGGGGGCCCAGGCCTCAGCTCCTAGCCACCCATAAAGGCTTCTTAAACAGTCTGTCTTGGCCAACCGTCATCTCCATTAATGCGTAAAAATCATTAGGCCCCAGTCTCGAGACCCCGATCGTAAAGCGGCAGGTCCCCGGGGCCCTTACCGCCGGCAAATGGCATCCGTCGGAAGCGCCCCCCGGCCGCCCCCACCCCGCCCGGCCTCCACGTGGAGCCTCTTCCCCGATCGATTTTATGAAAGCAGCTTGGGGTTCGTCAATGTTTCCGCTACCGCTTTATGCCCCTGTTTAAAAATTCTTAATTAAGCAGGTTTTTTCTGTTTACACTTGAACTAATTACACTTTTAAAACCAACAATAAAACATTAGGCCCAGGCTATTAAAGGCTTCGGTGCAGGCCTGCGGCGCGGCCCATCGGGGCAATTCAGGAACTGGGCCCTTCCACGGGAGATAGGAGTGCCGGGTGCCCGGCTTCGCTCAAGAGGGTCCCCAATCCTTATCCACCTTCCTGGAGGGTGGGGTGGGGGCCAGCAGGCTGCCCGGATGGGCCTCGCTTCCGATCGCCCCGGTGGCTGACAGAGCCATCGATCGGGTGGCCCTGCCCGCAGCCCATCTTCTGGGATGGCCTCCCAAGACCAGCTCTGTGCCAGGGAGGGCCCAGGGCGGGCTGGAGGCAGGCCTGGGGGGTCGGGAGGGTCCCAGGCTGAGTTCTCAGGCACTGGGTCAGCAGAAGCCCCCAGACTGTGCCCTGTAGGAAGTTTGGTGGCCCTGCTCCGCCAGGGGTATAGAAAGGGCACAGCCAGGACTGGGGCAAGGGGTCCCCTGGGGTTGGGAGGAAGCCCCCGCCCCCACTCCCGCCGCTCTGGTGGGCACTGGAAGCCCTGTCTGAGCTGGGCCCGAGCCAGCCTTGCCTCCCCGGACAGGGGCACCTCGGCCTGGTCACTTATGGCGTCTCCACATACTCCAAATGCACCACTGGCAGCGGCTGGTGGGGTTCCTTGGCACGAAACGTCCTCCACCAACTTAGGGTATCTCATCTGACTCCAGTGTGGCCCCAGGGCACAGCCTCCCAGGAGAGCTTCCCAAACCCGATGCCGGCCTCCCGAGCGCCTAGGGACCCTCGGAGTGTCTGCGGTGTGTTTGGGGCCTCCTAGGCTGGACCTGTAAGTCGCCGAGTGAGCACTGGCAGCGTGGAGGCTGTTCTGAAAGCTGCCGGCACAGTCCTCCAGGGGCTCCCAGAGGCCTTGGCCCACCCCAGCGAGGCCCCACGGAAGATTCCACCCCGGGCACCTCCTGAAAGCCCCACTGTGCCAGGCCCCCGACTCAGCCAGTCTCCGCTGGCCTCAGGGCCCTCCCCAGGTCCCCATCTGGGCCACGGCCCCACGGTCTACTCCATCTTCTGGCTGGAGACGCTGCCCTCCTGCCCCGTCCCAGCCCCCGCAGTCGGTTCTCCCAACGCCCTCGGGTTCTCTCTCTCCCGCATCTCCCAGGAACAAGCTCCGCCCTCATCACCCCCACGGCCCCCGACTCCTCCAGGAGCCTTCCACCCCGGATCTCCACCCTGTGCACCAGGCTCCACAAACTTTTTCCATGAAAGGCCAAATAGCCAATATTTTCAGCTTTTCGGGTTGGGTGGTCTCTGTCGGGACCGCGCAGCACTGCTGTGGCAGCAAAAGTGCCACCGACAATGCAGACGTGAGTGGGCGTGGCTGTGTGTCAATAAAACTTTATTTATGAAAATAGGCCATGGGCCAGATGTGTCCCTCAGCCGCAGTTCTCTGACTCCTGATCTGGAAACCCCCCAACGCTGACCTTGGGGGGCTCTTTCTCACTCACAGACCTGGTACATACCTCTCCTGCCCCAAACCCTTTCTGTGGCTTGTCATGGCCTGGGGATGAAGGTCCCACTCTCCTGGCATTCAGTGGAAGGCTCTCCAAGGACTCGGCCTACCCTGCGTCCCTCACCACCCCCTTTTACAGCCACGCTCTCTCACTGGTGCAGTCCCCTCAGCTCTCCACCTTCATCACCAAACTTCTATTTATCCCTCAAAGCCCCAGCTCCAATAGCCTCTCCCCTCTGAATCCTCATCCAAGTTCAAAGCCCTTCCCTTATCCCAACCCTGCCAGCCCTGGGGCCCTTCCTGTGCCCTAGTCCTGACTCCCTGGGCCTGGGAATATCTGTGGCTAGTCCTGTCTCCCTGAAACCTGGGGATTCCCTGAGGGTCGAGTCCATTTCAGCTTTTGGCCACCTTCATGTTTGGTCAGCACCCTCCACCTCTGGGAAACATCTCTGCAAACCATGTCTTGGCCATGACAGTGGCTAACTCACCCAAGCCTGACAATCATGTGCTATCCCCTCCCCCTGACTGCAATGATTGGTTCAGAAATGGGCACATGACCGACTCTGTCCAATCAGAGTCCTTCCCTGTGATTTTTTTTTTTCCCCCAGTTCTAGCCTGTAAGGATGAATCCTTTCCTGTGCTGTTGAGAAGCCAGAAGGCAGCGGGGCCAGACTGAGAGAGTGAGTGGACGGGCCCTTCTTGTGCTTGGACAACTGCAAATCAGATTACTGTCACTGCCAGCTCATAGTGGGCATTTCATAAATGTGACAAACTGCAACTCCCTTGGCCTCCCCAACCCCACCACCACTTAATTTTTCACCACAGCTCTAGTGCCTTCTTGCATAACTTATATGCAAAATATTCATTTATTTCTTGAAACAAGTAAAATATCCATTTATCTCACTTACAAGGTCTTGTCCATGGAAGCAAAGATTTTTGTCCACGTGGCCCCTGCTGTCTTCAGTGCCCGGTATACAGGGCGGGCCGCACAGGTTGCAGACTGGCTGCAAAATGGAAAAGGGGGGGCCACTTGTTCAGAAAAGCAAGGAAAAAAGTGTTGTTCAAGGTGTGAACACAGAAATCTTGTTCCTTTTTTCCACAGTGGCTTTCTCGCAATTTGCCATGGGTTTTTTTCCAATTTGCTATTCTGTGTCATTCTAACTAAAGAAAAAAAAAAGTTTAAATTTAAAATATTAGCGTGACTCTGACCATTCATGTTTATGTTGTGCAATGCCAGGTTTGAAAGCAGAGATAAGGCCGGCGAAGGGGCTGACACCTGTGATCCCAGCGCTTTGGGAGGCTGAGGTGGGAGGATCACTTGAACCCAGGAGCTTGAGACCAGCCTGAGCAAGAGCGAGACCCCTTCTCTACTAAAGATAGAAAAAGTAGCCAGGTGTGGTGGCATGTGCCTGTAGTCCCAGCTACTTGGGAGGCTGAGGCATGAGGATTGCTTGAGTCCAGGAGTTGGAGGCTACAGTGAGCTAGGCTGACCCCACTGCACTCCAGCCTGGGTGACAGAGCGAGGCTCTGTCTGAAAAAAAATAAAAATAAAAACACGGAGCCCTGGGAAATGTCCAAAACAGAAATTTCCACAGAGACAGGACATGGATTTGTGGTTGCCAGGGGCTGAGAAGGGGATGGGGAGTGACTGCTGATGGGGACAGGGTTTCTTTTTGGCATGATGGAAACTTCCGGAAATTTTTTTTTTTTTATTTTAGAGACAGGGTCTTACTCTGTTGCCCAGGCTGGAGTGCAGTGGCATCATCATAGCTCACTGTAGCCTCTAACTCCTGGACTCAGGTGATCTTCCTGCCTCAGCCTCCTGAGTAGCTGGGACTACAGACATCAACACCATGCCTGGCTAATTTTTAATTTTTTTGTAGAGATGGGGTCATACTATGTTACCCTGGCAGGTCTCAAACTCCTGGACTCAAGCGATCCTCCCACCTCGGCCTCCCAGAGGGCTGGGATTGCAGGCATGAGCCACCATACCCCGCCATGTTCTGGAATTAATTAGCAGTGACAGTTGCACAACAATGTGAATATAATAAATGCTACTGAATTGTTCATTTTAAAAACAGTTATATCAATTTTACCTCAATTTAAAAAAAAACCCCAGGATTACACCCTGAGGCTGCAGCTGCCGCACAGACCGCCAGCCCTGGGCATGGAATTGCTGACTCATGTAACAAGCCCACATTTAATTTTTCAAGGAGATGCCAAGCCATTTTCCACAGCGGCTGGACCATGTTACATTCCCACCAGCAAAGCGCGAGGGTTCCAATTTCTCCACATCGTGGCCAACACTTGTAATTTCCTTTTTTTTTATAGTCCATTTTCTAAAGCCATCCCAATGGGTGTGTGAAACTTGCGACATGGATGGCTGAACTTGGAGGCCGGGACATTTGCAGACTACAAGAAGAGGTGACTTATGGGTGGTTTCCAAGGGAGGGGGACATGGCCAGAAGTTAGGAACAGAGACCCCCCCCAAGGGGGGCCAGAAGGGACTCCTGAACACAGACCCCCTAAGCACAACAGTAGCCAGCGGCCGGGCTGGGACCTCCCACCCGACTCCACACGCAGAGGCTCCGACTCCTGGAACTGCCTAGATTTTCTGTGCAGGGAAGAGGTTTCCTCTGAGAGTGTCAGAGTGTGCAAATCACGGCTTCTCTCGCTCCCGACCCGGGAGCAGAGGCTCCCCCAGCCCTCAGCACCCCCACTGCTGCCCACAAGGTGTCCAGAGCCCCACTTCCCTCTCGTGGGCACCGGGGTGACCTGCAACAGGTAAGGGGCCCAGGTGAGTCAACACCTGACGGAGGATAAGCGTCTGTCCTCCCAGCAGGGCTCTGGGTGAGACCCCCGCCATGGGCAAAGAGTAGCGGGTCAGCCTGGAGTGTGGCACTGTTGTCACTCGACTCTACCGGGGAGGGACGAGTTGAAGTTGTAGCTGCCAGGGCCGGGGCAGGACAGAACCCTGGGTCTCGCTGGGGACGCCAGGGACGGGCAGGAGGCAGGAGAGACTGGCCGGGGGTGGGAGGGCCGTGTCTGCAGAAGGGGCAGATTCCTGGCAGCCCAAGGAGGGGCGCGGGTTCAGGGGGGTCCAAGCCCCCCGTCCACGGCATCTTCCCTGGTCTGTGGGGAAGTGTTTCTGAGAAGGTACGGGAGTCCCTCAGGACCTCGGGGTTTCTGAGAACCGTCTCCACCTCTTCTCAGAAATGCCTCCCCCAGACCCGTCCCTGGGCCCCCACCTGACAGACATCAAGCCTCCCCTCTGAGGGCTCTGGGAGGGGGTGAGCTCCCCATCGCTGGGGGGCGGTGCAAGCCGGCATGGAGCGGGGAGGGAGGAAGGCCTCCTCAGAGCCAGCGAGGGTCTGTCCCCAGCTCAGATGGGGGCACAAGAGCCAGTGTGGCCATTTGAGTCGAGAAGCTGAGGCCCAAAGACCTGGAGGCCCATGCCAGGCCCTTCAGGTGAGCCCAGAGAGGCATCCAGTCCTGTCTTCCTCCCACATCCGAGCTCTGGACACAAAGCAAGGCCAGCCTAGCCTCTCCCTGCCGGGCCAGGGGTCTGACAGGGAGGGGTGTGGATAGCTGGCAGCCGTTCATCTTACACGCAGTGACCTCACTGCAGCACCCAGCCCGGTGTCCTGCCTCAGAATCTGCCTATTTCACCCCCATCGCAAATCACCCTTGTTTTGCAGACGGGGAAACTGAGGCTCTGACAAGCCAGGCGGCTTGCCCAAGGCCTGTGGCTGCATCCAGGGATTCTCCAGAGGACCCGGGCTCAGCCTCATCCAGACCACCAATTTCCAAACTAATTCAAAATTGTTCTAAAGCCTCCAAACACCTTCCTGCCAGGCGGCCCAGAAACGAAAGTCAATCAGCCCAAGAAACAGGGGACACCCCCATCTGCCTCGGGGCGGGTATGTGTGACATCATTATTACTGTTATTACTGCCTGGTGCGCATCGGACCCACGGGCTAGGCCGGGCACTCAGACCTTGGCTGAGCTACAAGTGACTGCACCCTCTCTGGTCAGAGGCCCCCCTTGTGCAAATGGAGAAACTGAGACCCAGAGAGGGAAACTGACTTGTCTAGGTCTGAGCTAAGATCCCTGAGCTCCCTGCGCATCCGTGTTCCCCTGCCCTGGGCACTCAGGCCGGGGAGTGTGTGTCCAGGTCCCCTCCACACCTCAGCCTGAGGGTCCCCTTTGCTGGCGTGGTCCACAGGGAGCCTCGGTGTACAGATGAGTAAACTGAGGCCAGCTGTGCGGGGGAGCTGGGTTTGCTGTGGCCAGGGACAAGCAGTATATGGCAGGGCTGGGATGCTGGCTCAGCGGTGGGGCCTGGAACATTCTTATGACTGATAACTCCAGGAGCCCTGAGCACAGTGATCCAAGCCGGCCTGTCTGGGCAGGGGCGTCCCCTGCCACCTGGACTGCCCTCTGTGCCCCAGCAGGCCTGGCGGTGTGGGGGGGCCTCCCGGATCCTTCCCGTCCCCCTTTAAAATCTGTCCCCAGTCGGGCTAACCCTGACCCTAACCCTAACTTCTCCCCACCTCTACACCCCATCCCTGTCCAGGGCACCCCTTGTCTCCTGCCTGAACCTTGGTCCCGAACCTCCTTCTCTCTCCCCTGCTGCCCTCCATGTGGCCCCAGAAGGGACTTTGGCAGGTGCCCAGCGATGTGGAAAGCCGGTGCCCTATAGACAATATGCACATGCAAATTCTGCACAATGCCCACGGAAAGCCATACCCCCAAACAGGCTCCACCCTCCCAGGCGAGGCCACGCCCCATCCCACTCCCTCCACCCCCAACTGCGGGATGGTTCCAGGTTTAGGGGCCTTTCTAACTCTCCAAGCCCTCAGCCACCCCTCCCTCGGCCCTTCCTCCTCCAGGTCCCACACCCCCACCAATGCCCCCACCTCCAGGAAGCCCTCTCTGACCCCTCCAAGGTTTTCTAATTAGATATTCATTTGTTTTTCTCTTGAAGAGAAAGAGGTTATGTCCACTGCGGTCACTGCAGCATCCCCAGCACCCAGCCCAGGGGTCATTCGATGTAGACATGCGAGAATGTGGTGTTTCAGTCCCCGGTGGGCCCTGGAGACCCCAGACTGGTTCTCCGGAACTCAGGAGGGCAAGCATTGGCCTGGCCGGGCCTGTCCAGAGCGGTGGCCCCTGAACCGCCTGCACCCGTCCCTCTTGGAACCTCAGCGACATGTCAGAAAAAGGACAGAAAGCATCGGGCTGCTGCCTTGTGCCCCTTGCCAGGGTTAATTAACTCAGGCGATACTTAGGACTGGGCCAGTTACTGGGCTGGCTGCGGTGGCCGTTACATCATTGTCATTAATGGTTGTGTTCTGGGCTTTGCCAACCTCCCATAGCATCCTCCGGGCACCGTCCCATTTTACAGATGTGAAAACTGAGGCTCAGAGAGGGGCCAACACCCATGCAGACTCCTCTGGCCACCCTCCACCTGCGGCCCGGCCTGGGACAATGAAGCTGTGAGCCCTTATCAGCCGATGCCACGGTGACGGATGAGCCGGAGAATTCCTGGCCGTCGCTGAGCCGCCCCATTGATCGGGCATTCCAGCCTCTGTGGCCGGCCACGATTAATTTATGTGGGACCCGAGAACGCTAATTAAGTCTGTTTCAGAGGAAGTTAACTTTAATGCCCTGGCCGCTGCCTAAAGCACCGTCAGGGCGGCCAGGAGGCGCTGCCCGCGCTCCAGGGAGACCCCAGATGCAGCGGAGCTTCCTCTGGGGACTGGCCAGTGTCTGGTCTGGAGTGGAACCAACACTGGCCCGTTACATGACATCCGGCCACCAAGACCTGATTCCCGGTCCCTGATGGCTTTAGCAGCTTCCACCGGTGCAGAAAGGGCACAGGCATCCCCGATTCGAGATGACCCTGAGCGCCCTGGGCTGGCCGGAGAGCCTGGCCCTGCTTTGTGCCACCAGCGTCCCGCGTGCTGATTCCAGCCCCGGTGTGACTGATCACACCTCTAAATGTGAGGACAGGCCGGGCGCGGTGGCTCATGCCTGTAATCCTAGCACTCTGGGAGGCCGAGGCGGGCGGATCGTTTGAGGTCAGGAGTTCGAGACCAGCCTGAGCAAGAGAGAGACCCTGTCTCTACTAAAAAATAGAAAGAAATTAGCTGGACAACTAAAAAAATAGATATTTATATAAAATTAGCCGGGCATGGTGGCGCATGCCTATAGTCCCAGCTACTCGGAAGGCTGAGGCAGGAGGATCGCTTGAGCCCAGGGGTTTGAGGTTGCTGTGAGCTAGGCTAACGCCACGGCACTCACTCTAGCCCGGGCAACAAAGCAAGACTCTGTCTCAGAAAAAAAAAATAAATAAATAAATGTGAGGACGGAGACCGGCATACAGTGGGTGCTCAGTCGATGCTTGCCAAATCAGAGTCTCCTAAGGAGGCTTCAGAAGGACAGAAAGGTGGAGGGGATGTTGTGTGCCCAAAGCCAAGGGGGGTGTGGGGAGTGGCCAGGCCTCAGTGGGCAACAGGGAGCCCTGGCAGGTTCTAGAGCAGGAGAGGGCCAAGGTTAGACAAGTGTGTTAGAAATGGCCTTCATGGGGAGCGACAGAGAACAGGAGTTTGAATCTCAGCTTCCACATTTGCTTGCTGTGCAACCTCAGACAACTGACCAGACCTCTCTGTGCCTCAGTTTCCCTTTTGTAGAATGGGGACCATGATCGTGTCAACGACAGAGTATAAACACTGACCCCTTGGAAAGCGTCAGCCGGTGCTATTATGACATTCGCCACTCCTCATCTGTAACCTGGGACACTGGCAAACAGCGGGTACTCAGCGGGCCACGGGGAAGGCATGAAACCGGTCCCCGTGGCAGCAGGGACGCAGAAACTCCCCAGGGCAGAGGCAGCCGCCTCCCTCCACCGTCCTGTTGCATCTCTGGCGGAGAATCGAAAAGCAAAGTTCCAAAATAGCAGAATCCTAAAGTCCCAAGACCCTGAAATCCCCCAGTTCCCATAGCTCGAAGTTCCAAGGTCCCAGAGTCCCAGACGGTGGCAGGAAGGTCGCTGGCAGGTGCGGTGCGGGCGGCTGGGAAGCACCGGATATTTTTTTCATGGCAGAATGCGGAGCAAGGACGCCGGGACCTTCGAGATGTTTATTTCCCGTTCCTGGAACTCAGATATTCCCACCCCCCGTCTCGGTCTGGGGTCCCCAAAAGCCGCGCCCAGGACCAAGGCTCAGTGAGGGTGGGTTAGCCGGGAGCTGCCCCAGGAAGTGAGAGTGACGGGCAGAGAGAAAGTCACTACAGGGCGGGTCCTTAAGCTGTCACCGTGTTGGCAACTGGGGCTTGGCCCCCTCTGGGCACCTGAGAAGGACTTTAAGGTTCATGCCTTGGAGGGGTCGCTGCCAGGCCTTGGTCCCCTACACGGAGGAACGTCCGCCCCGCGCTCTGTTACCGTCAGAAACAGAGACGCGCAGGTGGCAGCCTGAGCCCGCCGGGAACGGTCAGCTGCAGCTGTGCTGAGACACGGCCCCGAAAACGTCTGCTGCAGAGGGGCAGGGACTGCTCAGTGTCATCTGGGACCGACCGAGTTGAGGCTGGAGGAGGAAACAGACGATAAGCAGCTAAACAGACAAATCGCCAAGACCATTTCAGGGGCAGTGAGATCTTGGAGGGACATAAAACAGTGTCACGGGTGATAGAGAGGTGACGGGGCCTCTGGGATCAGCGTGCTTCCTGGGGAAGGTGACACGGAAGCTGACACCTCAGGGCACGAAGGAGCCAGTGGGGAGCTGTGGGCAGGGTGCCCAGGGCAAGGGCACAGTCTGGGCAAAGGCCCTGCGGTGGGAACGAGCTTGGAAGGTTCTAGCGACAGCGATGGGCCCTGGGAGAGAGCAAGTGGGCAATGAAGGAGATGGCGTGGCAGAGGTCAGCTGGAGGGACTAGGGAGCCATGTGTGGCTCTTGAGCAGGGGAAGGATGTGATCTGATTTTTTTTTTTTTTTTTTTGAGACAGGATCTCACTCTGTCACACAGGTTACAGGGCAGTGGCATCACCATAGCTCGCTGCAGCCTCCAACTGCTGGGTTCAAGTGATCCTCCCGCCTCAGCCCAGAGAGCTGGGATTATAGGCGTGAGCCACCTCGCCCAGCCTGATAATTTATTCTTAAATGGACAAATGCACCGGGCAGGGAGAGTGGGAAGGGTGCACCGGGCAGAGGGCACAAAATGTGTAAAGATAAAACCAATATTTTAGCATTTCAGCCGGGGGCCGCCCAGCTGCCATGTGCCCTCCCGGGGTCCAGCGAGCAGGGGCCATCCAGAAAGGTCCCTCTCAGTCCCCCCAGCCCCCAGACCACTCCAGGTGGTCCACCTCCCGCTCCTGCCTCTGTCTCCCCATCTGCCCAGCAGGGTGTCGGCGGCACCCTGACCTGCCCCGACACTTTTGACACACCCCACCCCAACCCAAATCTGAGCCCCCTCCCCATGTCCCCAGCCCCGCCACCAACCGGCCTCTCCTCTCGGGCAACATCTTCATTACGGAGCTGAGTTGTTTAAATAAATGAATTAATATTGACGAACCATCAGCGACCTAATAAATGATTAGTTAAGGCACACATACATCACGCCGCGGGGACGCCGGGAGCCCTTAATTACTGCTGCAGCGGGGCCAGCAGGGCCACGGCCACTGCCCTGCGCCCCTCAGTCCCTGGAGCTCTTTTCAGCTGCCCAGCTCCCCCATGGGTCGCAGGGGCCGGGCAGGAAGGGAGACCTTGCCTGTCCCTCCCTGTCTCTCCACCTCAGCCCCAGCCTCACGGCAGAGATCACCCTTGTGGCCTCAACTCAGTCTCATCCCACGTCCTGCCCTCACTCTACAGCTTCCTGTGGCTCCCCAGTGCCCTCCAGCAAAAGACCCAAGTCCTCACCATGGCCCACAATGCCCCATGTGGCACAGCCCCTGCCTCAGGGCCTTTATATCTGCTGTTCCCTCTGCCACAAACACCCTCCCCTCTCTGGGCTCAGGCAAATCCTCAGGCCACAGCCCAAGTGTCCCCTCCTCCAGGAAGCCCTCCCTCACCCCAGACCCCACCCTTGGCAGCTGCCCTGGGGTCTTGCTGTCTCACCCCTGCAGGCTGCGCCCAGTCCATGCTTCTGTATTTTGGGCTCCTCTGGTTTCACAGGTCTCATTCTTTGACCTGAAGCCTGGGTGGCTGGGCCAGAGCCTGGCACGGCCACTGCGGGGTCCGGCATGCAGGTGGCTTCCAGGAAATGCTTCAAGAAACAAATAGGACCAAAGCCCACCACCCACTCTGGTGGGAGTCCCACCATCCACCAGGGCTTAGTTTCCCCGTCTGTCCTGTGGGAAGTGACCCTGAGCAGGATGGCGCAGAGGGTTGGAGGTGAAACCCAAGTCCCCGGCACCCTCACGAGCACGCTTCCTGCCAGGAGGCTCGGACTGCAGCCGCCAACCCTCCGGCCTTCATCTCTTGGCCTGAAGACTGAGCGAAGCCGGAGACCAGGGAGCCCTCAGCCTTGGGCACCTCCAACCCCCCGGGGCAGTGAGAGCAGCCTTCAGCCCTCCTCTGGCAAGCTCTGCCCTGCCTGTGCCTTGGTTTCCCCAGCAGGATGGGGCGGGGGATCTCTGGGGGCTCCCAGCCCCGACCTGTGGAGATTTTCAGAATTGAGGTGACACTGTGGGGCTGGTCGGTTGGCTCACTCGTTCCATCCCTCTCCCGGCTCAGGGTGACCCCGGGCTGCGGGGACAGAGCCCAGCACGGACCCTCCCAGCTTTTGAGGTCAGGGCTGGGTCAGAGGGAACCCGAGGTCCCCTTCAGAGATTCCCAGTCCCCCCTCTAGCCTGAGGGCCTTCCGTGGGGTGACATTGCCCACAGAGGGCAGTGGCCAGCCAGGCCACACAGCCGACTATGGGAGTGTTGGGGGGTTGTCCACGCAGCTTCTCAAGTACCTGCTGCCCTGAGCACGCGGTCCAGATGCTGCATCAGGCGCAACAGTGGCTCCCGCCCAGGAATCTCCGTGGCTGGGGATGGGGCACCTGGAGGGACCGGGAAACTGTGCCTCGGTTTCCTCACATTCAGAGCCTCAGAAACACCTGTCATAGGAGGCAACCCACAGACGGATCTGGGCTTAGAATCTCGCCCTCTGGGCTCTGCGGCCTCAGAGAAGTCCCTCCACCTCCCGAAGCCTCAGTTTACCCCTCTGTAGACTGGGTCAGTCCTATTTCCTGCCTCACTGGGCTGCCGGGAGGATGAAGAAGGTAGCTGGGGCATACAGTCGGTGCTTGATAAATGTTAGGAATGATGGAAAGAGAGAGGTTTGCCCAGTTGATGTGGCCAGGAGGGTAATCGAGAGCGGAATGAAATCCAGTCTAAGTGGTTGGGATTTAATTCACTCCTGTTACCATTATTGCTAAATACCATTGTTTAGTCAATCGACAAACGTAAGCTATGGGACCTTTTGGGGTGGGGGCTCTGAGGGCACATCTGGGGTGAATGTGGGTGGGCACTGGAATCAGATCCCACTGCCTCCTGGATGTGGGGGGTGGGGTTCAGGGCCCCCCTGCACACAGTAGGTGCTCAATGAATGCCTGCCCTGACCTTGTGGGCGAGTGTGCACATGGGCATGCGGGGGGCCGTGAAGTGGGAGCGGAGCTGGTCCGCGTGGACCCGGCTCATGTGCGGAGCTTTCTCCTGATGCTTCAGAAACAGGCAGTGGACGGGGCTCCCTCCCAGCCCCCACCCGCCCCAGCTCTGCCCCCCAAGCTCAAGTGCCTCCCAGAGGCCTTTGCAGGTGCAGGAGGGGGAGAGGCTGTCCCCGACCCCCCCCACCAGCCTCTTCCCTTCCCTCTGCAGGTGACCCCACCAGGAAGGCTCCCCAGGTTCAGCCCCTCTGGTTTGTCCGAGCTCTGGCCTCACTTTCCCTGTCTGTGCAGTGGGATCAGAGACCGCCCGCACAGAGGCTTCGATGCACAGCAGGGACAAAGCAGGAGCCACAGATACTCATCATCGTCATCATCGTCATACTTGATCATATTTTTGTATCTAGCGACTATTAGATAAATGAGCCTGGCACACATTAGGCGCTCAATAAATGCAGCTGAATAAATAAGTGCGTCTGCCTGGCTCCATGGCCTCGCAGAAAGGCACACCCCTCGCTGAGCCTCAGTTTCCAAACCCACAACATGGGGGTCCCAGGACTACCCACCCCCCAAGTCCCAGGGGGCGTCTGGGGCGTGCTGCACCGGGGAAGCCCCAGGGAATGAGCCCCGGGCTGGCGCCCTCGGGGAGCCCGTTACAAGAAGCCGAAGCCGTGCTCCCCTCCGCCGGGGCTGGGCCGTTCCCAGCCCGGATAATCTAATCGCGTTTCCAAGGCTGGATCGATAACCCCCAGGCGGCGCCAAAACCAGGCTCTTAAAGGGCCAGCAGCCCCGCCCGGGCTGGAGGGGAGGGGGGATGCCGTGCCGGGGCAGCGTTTCTGCATCTGCACCCCCCACCCCACTCTGGGCTGTGTGGCCCTGGGCAGGCAGACTACCCTCTCTGAGCCCTGGTGCTGCATTCGAACAATGGGGCTCTAGGAGGCCGCATGCAAACCTCCTCCATGTCTGTGTCTCCCCCCAATGCCCAGATGGGCAAACTGAGGCTCAGAAAGGGAAGAGGGCAGCACGAGCTATCTTCCATGCTCGGATGCCCGCCCTCCCTCCTCTGCCTCTGGCCCCAGCATCCCACGCAGCCCCCATGGCCCTGCCTTCCCCCCACCCCACCCCCATGCAGGGGCTGAGGCTACCTGTCCCAGAATCCATATAAACGCATTTAGCGATCGACATCCTCATCCTCGCAGGGCCTGGCTCATCGACCCGCATGCGCCGAGGCCCCTGGGGGCCCCCACCCTGGCCACACTGCCGTTCTGAGCTGTCCCCAATATCCCCACAGCGAACAGCGGGGGAGCCAGCGCCACCCCCAGAAAGCGGGTTGCTGGAGGGTGGGTGTTTGGGGGGGTACTTTCCCGCCCTGGTTGCTGCAATGGGGAGCTGCTCGGAGATGGGCTGGTAGAATTTTCCAGAAGAATGGGGGGTTGCTCAGGAGCTGTGATGGTGGGCTTGTTGTACGGCTGGTCGCCAGCCCTGACCATGGTCTGGCTGGGTGGCCGCAGGCACATGACTTCTCCTGGCCTTGTTTTCCCAGATTGGGATGAGGGCAGAGCCTTCCTCCTCCCTCCCTGGACAGCTGGGGGACTGTGGTCCATGTGAGTGCTTGAAAAACCTGGCCGGAGTCTGCAGGTTGGAGAGGCTGTGTCCCTGGGGAAACTGAGGCCCCAGGAGGGTTAGGGTCAGTGTGTGGCCCAGTCCCACAGCCCAGGGCTCACGGGACCTCTGGCCCTGTCAACCCTATGCCCAGGGACCGGAGGCTTACACTCTCCAAGTCCGGCCACCCCCACTCCCACTGAAGGACCCCTGTCCCACCCTCACAGAGTTCCTCCCAGGACCCTGGCCCTGACCCCACTTCCTTTTCACCTTCCGGGTCCAGGCTCGGGGCTGCAGGGGTGAGAGGAGATTGATCGAGAGGCTGACCCTGTAGCCACTGTTGCCAAGGAGATGGCCTATGGGGGCTGTGGGGGTGGCCAGGGCCAGAGGGTGACCAAGGGACAGTGGGAGGGAGGGATGGAGTCACCAGCAGAGGGTACAGTATTCACATCAGAACCTCCTGGGCGGCTTGTCAGCTGTGGTGACAGCCACCCCATGGGGCCTGGGAATGGGCATTCGCCCATCCCTGGAGGTCTGATGAACTGGCGATGGACTCCTATCTGCAGACATGGCTTGGAAGCTGCCACCAGGGTCACCCAGGAGGACTGGGAGCCATCTCTCCCGGGTACCTCTCATCCATCTACCCCCAGGAGACTAGAGAAGATGTCCTAGAAGAAGGGCTACTGTCCCAGGGCCCCACAGAGTGAATAGGAGTTCGCCAGGTGGAGAGGGAAGAGTAAGGAGGAGACTTACTAAAGGGGGGACAGGCGGGCAGGCAGCAGCTGAGGCTGACCGAGGGCCAGAGGCCACCACAGCAGCAAGGTCCCTGCATGGAAGCCTGCGGGGCTTGCGGCAGGTGACACAGTGCCTGTGGCCACTGACAGGGCTGCGATGGAGTGGGGCAGACCAGGGAGGAGGCGGGTGGGGTGGCCTGGACCCTTGGGCCCCAGGGACCATGGGGTCAGAGCGTTTGGGCAGCTGAATTATGGGAGGGCCTGGTGACATGGGTGTGTCCTGCTGGGACCCAGGTCTGTACGGGGGCATGGGTGCCAGGGAAATGGAGTGTGGGCACACGTGGATGTTCTCCATCGAAATGAAGATACAAAGATGTGTGAGCACACGTGGGTATGCCATAGCACGTGTACACATATGAACACACATACATGCCACACACATGTTTATGCATGCCAGAACATGTGGACACACGTTGCCAGGACATGCGCATGCACCAATACACCAGGTCATTATGAAAACATGCACATGCCAACATTCCAGGCACATGTGTGCACATGCAAACATAAACATGCTTTCTGTGTGCAAACATGCAAATGTGCGACCATGCCAGGACACATACACACCTAGAAGCATGCCTGATTCCCTGTGCATGCACCTGAGCACACGGCAATAGGCAAACACGTCGCAACACGTGTGTGCACCCACACGAACATGCCAGCCAGCACACACACGCAAACCTACACACGTTAGAATACACACGGGCGTTGCAGAAAGCGTGTGAACGTGCGCGCGTGTGCGGCGTGCCCGTATCCACGTGAGCGCTTGTACACGCGCAAACACACCACGGCGCACACGCAAAAAGCGCCCGGGCACCCACCGGGCCAGGTGCACCTGTGAGCCCACGAGCACGCCTGCGCGCATGCGCGGCAGCCGAGCCCCGCGCGCCCCAGGTTTCTGGGCGGCGCGCGCCCCCCGGTGGTCGCCGCCCCGCTGCAGCCTGTCCCCGGGAGCGCGAGGGTCCCGTGCGCGTCACGTGGGGGTAAGAACGGGACAAGACCGGAGGGGCCGCAGGGAGGGCAACCGAGCAGGACCCCCGCGTCCGTCCTCACCGTCCACTGGCGCTCGCCTGGGTTTGGAGGCGTCCGGCCCAGCTGTGTTACCCCGGCCTGGGCGCCCGTGGCAGGGCCGAGGTGTTCCCGGGCCCACCGCCCCCAGCGCGGGATGCGCTACCTGGGACGCCCCGGGAAGACCCGCGGCCTGGCCCCAGGTGCCACCAGGTGGCAACATGCGCCCCAGTGAACCCCAAGACTAGGGAGCCCCCACGTCCCGCCACTCCGCACCCCCGGGGGCTACAGGGAAGGGAGGTCTGGGGTGGACCCTGTGTGACCCTGAGCACCAGGCCCCACCGCTCCGTGCCTCAGTTTCCCCAGCGTCACGTTGGGACATGGACTGACCTGGCCTGTCCTCCCAGGCTGTGAGGAGAGATGGATAGAAAATAAAAACAGGAGGGTGTGGTGGTGGGTGCACCTGTCGTCCCAGCACTTTGGGAGGCTGAGGCAGGAGGATCGCTTGAGTCCAGGAGTTGGAGGCTGCAGTGAGCTGTGATGACACTACTGCACTCCAGCCTGGGTGACAGAGCAAGACCCTGTTCCTAAAAAAAAGAAAGAAAGAAAGATAATACATACAGGCGCGTGCATGGGGAAGTGTGCTGTGTGCCGGGAGGGCCTCCCTGGAGAGGTGAGGTTGAGAAAGGAACCAGGTGGAGGAAGAGCAGGGTGAGAGGGGGAGCCAGCATGTGCAAAGGCCCAGTGGCGGCCCCAGCCGGAGTAGGCAGGAGCTGCATCCAGGAGGCTGGGGGGACTGGGGGTGGTGTGTGGGGGGGTGTCTGGGGGCAGAGCCCACTGGCCTGGGCTGATGAGGAGGCCCAGATTTCCAATGGGAACACAGGAGGCAGGGCTGATGGCAGGATTTGGGGTTCCCCGTAGGACATAGGATCCAAAGGTTTTAAGACACCTTCTGATTGAACTCTTGACTTTCCAAACATGGGATTCTCAGGATGGATCCACCTGGAGAAAATTCCAGAATCCCAGTTCCCCTGGCTGATGCCAAAGTTGACACCCCAAATCCAAGGGTGGCAGAGGTGCAGTGACCCTTGTGAACCTCAGAGGCAGGGCCCTGGTCCTGCCCTGGTCCTCCCCTCCTCCCCTTCCCTCCTCCACAGTTTCAGAGCTTCTGCACCTTTAAAAGAATGCGCCAAAATTAGCAGCTCTGCCATCCTTAATATGCAAAAATGCAAATCAGGAGGTGATTAAGCAGTCCCCAGAGGATGTTTCTGCCATGATGGAGTCTATTGTCAGTGAGGTTTGGTGGGATTGATGCCCCAGTGGGGGTCGGGAGGTGATTTGCAGGGGTGGGTGCTGGGGTGTCTCAGCCCCCTGGCTCCCAGCACCCTCCCCAGGGTACACCCGGTCCCTCCACCGACCCTCCCCATGCCCTGGTAGCCAGCAGGGGCCTTCACGGACCACCAGCCCAGGTCAGGTTCACCACAAGACCCAGGAGCTTGGCTGAGGGTGCACGGGCCCCAGGGCCTTTGCACTGGCCAAGCCCCAGCCAGGATCATGCCTGGGACCCACTCTGGCCACCAGCTCTGACTGCAGGCAGAGCTTCCCATGCCAACAAGGTGACCCCTCGTGGCTGCTCCTTCCCCAGCCCGCTGTGAGCCCCCAGCCTCAGAGCACCAGGCCCAGCACGTCCTAGCCCAGAGAGGGCACCCCACAAACACGCTACACATGGGAAACTGAGGCTTGCAGGGGAGTGGCTCTCTCAGGGGCCCCCCAGCTGGTGAGAGCGGCTCTTGGGCTCCCCCTAGGGAGGTCTAGAGACCACGGTGGGGGCATAGAGGCTCCCGCTCCTCCCACAGGCGGCAGGGCAGTGCAGCACAGGTGGGGTGCGTGGGGGTGGGGGTGGGGGGGCCACGTGAGCCCAGCTCCAGCCTGGGTGGGGGCCAGGGAGGCTGAGTGTGTGTGGGGGGCAGGGCAGAGAGAGACAGACAGAGACAGAGAGACAGAGACAGAGGCAGAGAGGGAAACCCAGAGGACACAGGGAAAGGGACCCCAGCGCGGCCCCTCCCGGCAGAGGCTCCGTTGGCCCAGGGCCAGCCGCCAGCTGCCACCGTGCTCCCCTCCCCTCCCCCGCCTTCCTCCAGCCTGGGCGGGGGCTGGGCCCTGCAAAGCACCAGCTGCTGCTGCCACACACTTGGCGGCCCTTTGGCGGCCCCACCAGCTGCCCTGGGACCCCGCAGCGCCCTGGGCGGAGGAAATACCTTCAGCCTGGCCTGGGGTTCCAGGCGCCTCTTCCCGCCTTGTGACCTCAGGCTCCCCTGGGCCTCAGTTTCCCTACCTGTGGAGTGGGGGCCATTCCCCCAGCCTCTTTAGCCACTGAGGGCCCACTGTGTGCCAGGGACACACTGCCCTCACAGGCACACACCCCGGATAGTTCTAGACGTGGACAGCCCAGGGAGGGAAACGATAAACTAGCACAACAGGCCAGAGCTGCTGGTAGAAAGCGGCTCCTGGCTGAGGGACTGGCTTGTGCAAAGGCCCTGAGGTCGTAACCAGAACGTGGTGTCCAAGGACACGGGACAATCGGACAAAGTAAGCCCAGCACTGTACCCTGACAGACCAGGAGCTGGGAGGACCCACGGGGTGCGGGGGGGAGGCGGATGGAGGCAAATCGAAAAACTGAGACCAGCAATCTGGGGAGGGGGGTGTAGTAGCTCTGTGCGGTCACATGACCCAGTTCCTCCTGGCAGCGCTGGGCTGTCCTTGCACTCCGGGAAGGGGTGGCCCCTCCTCCCTTCCCTGACACCTGCCTCTGTTCAGGCCTGGGCCACAAAGACCACCCTCTTCACTGGGCAGGACTGCCCTGCGACCTCCCTGGGCTGTGATCTTCCCAGGGTTCCTTCCTCTATTAAAAAAAAAGTATGATCCAGGCTAGAATCATTGTTAGAAATTCATCATTATGCTATTTCTTGGTTTCCCTTTTTCTTTTTTTTTTTTAAGAGACAAGGTCTTACTCGGTCACCCAGGCTGGAGTGCAGTGGCATCATCACAGCTCACTGCAGCCTCCAACTCCTGGGCTCAAGGGATCCTCCTGCCTCAGCCTCCTGAGTAGCTCGGACTACAGGCATGAGCCACCACGCCCAGCTAATTTTTCTATTTTTTTTTTAGAGATAGGGTCTTGCTGTGTTGCCCAGGCTGGTCTCAAACTCCTAACCTCAAGTGATCCTCCTGCCTCGGCCTCCCAAAGTGCTGGGATCACCACGCCCAGCTAATTTTTTAATTTTTATTCTCTTTATAGAGATGGGATCTCGCTCTTGCTCGGGCCGGCCCTTCTGATTTTAAAAGAATCTGAAATGTTTCCGTGGACCCCCAGAAGTCTCCGGGGCCTGGGCCTGCTGTGTCTGGTGGGTAGGTTGGCCCGGACTGTGCCGGGGTGCCGTGGTTAACACGCTTGGACAGATGAGAACTCCTGCCCCGAGCTGGGAAGTGACTGCAATAATGGACTCATTCTCAGGATCGACCTGGCGGGGCCTCCCCAGGACACCAGGGGTTTCCCCCTGAGGACCCTGGGACAGCTAGAAGCCTGTCCCCACCCCAGGGAAACGCCCAGTGAGTGCCAGGACTGAAGGGGTGGGGGTGTCCCCAGTGGAAACCCACCCAGCTCTGCTGTTCCAGCCATGCACTTCCCTTGGCAAGTTGAAAAAATGAAAAATTTTTTAATTTAAAAAATACAAAATGCACTCGAAAAGAAACCGTCATCTTAGAACATGGACACTGGGGACCCTGAAAGTCCCTAAGCTGTTTCTCACGGGCAGGAAGGACACGCTCACCTTGTCACATTGCCACTGAGTTTCATGCATGTGGCATTGTACATATTACTGTTAAAATGAAAATGTTTAACAAAGGAGAAAAAAAGTCCAACATAAAATCTCAGTGGATCCCATAGCTTAAATAAAAATACGAAGTAAGAACTGAAAGCGTCCCCCACACCCTGTAACCGCCGAACCCTGGGGGCATTTCCTCCTGCATTTTTGTGATCTACTTTTTTTCCTTTACAAAAACTCGATGCCAAAGTGACATTGTGGGTCTTCTTCAAAGAGTATGTTTCCCCCCCACCCCTTCCAGACCAGCCCAGGAATCCTCCTTGCTCAGAACACACGTGCAAACCCCACGTGTCGGACAGTCAACGACGGGGCTCCTCGGAGGGCCGCGTGGGAATCTTCTTATGCGCCCCCACCTTGGCTGGTCACTTGGGTTGTTGGCTCGTGCTGTCATTTCTAAGTAGATTTATTGGATCTTTAGGACGGGAGTTGCAGGGTGTGCAAAGGGATGCATTAAATAGAGTATTTTTGTTGGAATAAGTGACCCCCCATGATCTTCCACACCAACTTTCATCAATCTTTTACCATTTCGATAGCCATAAGGACAAAAAGCAGCTTCTCGTTTGCGTGTTCATTTGTATTTCTTTCGCCGTGAGTGACTTCAAGTTTCTTTTTCTCTGACGATCCAACATCCACTTGTGTTTCTTCCTGTATGAATTAATCACTCATTTCTTGGCCCAGTTTTCTGTTTGGTTTTTTTCTTATTGATTCATAGGAACTCTTTGCATATGAAGAACACACACCTTTTGTTTGTTGCAACGATGTGGCAAATATTTCCTCCCTAGCTATCACATCTTGTCTGACTTCATCGGTGTATCTGTTACAATTCAGAAATGCTTCATTTTTATGTAGGTGAATTTGAAGAGTTTTCTCCTGTTGTGGCTCTGGGCTTTGTGACTATTCTGTTCCAGCCGCTCCGCCAGGGCCTCCCCCATCCCCAACCCTGAGTCCCTGCCTCGAGTGTGGCCCTCGCCCCATGGGTCTGGGGCGTCTGTGTTCTGCTCTGTCTGGGGGTCCACATCTGCTTCACCAGGGGCGGCTCCCAGGGGGCGAGGGGTGTGGACAGGCCCCAGTTCTCCATCGGTAAAACTAGCGCCTCTTTCCATCTTTCCTCTTCCACCAGGCATCTCAACATGCTGCCAGCCTCCACCTGGATCTCCTGGCCCCTCCGCCCAGCACCCCCCATGAGACCACGTTGTCCCCATGGCCCCCAGCACCCTTGAGTAGAACCCAAACTCCTCCACATGGCGCATGGCAGGGGGCACCTGAAGGGCTGACGGCTCCAAGGCTCAGGGTGCAGGTGAAGGAGGAGCCTGGGAGGGCAGATGACTGGGGCATGGGAGCCCAGCTTAGCCCCAGGTAAGGGGCCTCCAGAGTCTGAGCCTCGGTTTCTTCATCTGAACAATGGGGTGATTCCTCCATGCCCCGGGCAAAGCTCAAGGGAGGTGAAGACCCCTGGGAAGTAGGGGACACCCCACTGTGGACAGGGAGCCCCCACCTCAATGCCTTGGCAGGCATAGGTCAGCGGGGCCACTAGGTGGGCGGGTGTGTGGGTAGCGGAATCCGGCTGAACTCCCTCCCCGCCCCCTGCACCCCAGGGTAACTGGGCCAAACAATGCCCCGTGGGGGCTGACAGGGAGGTGCCCCGTGTTTGCACAGGCTGCCCCGGAATGTGGTGGGACAGGCCCTGGGGGCCCCTGAGTCAGGAGCTGTGGGCACCTGGCCAGGAGGGGTGGGGCATCCTCAGCAGGTGGCACGGGCTCCGGGGACTTCCCTGGGGACAGGTGGGAAGGAGGCAGGTGGGACTCAGTCCAGGTTGGCCCCTCCTGGCCGTGCCCAGTTCTGCCGATGGGGCCTGGACACCACCCCGGGGCTTGGGCTTCCTGTCCCCCATTCACACCCCTCACCTGCTCTATGCTGTCCCCATGCAGAGATGGGCCCCACCATTCTCACGCCAGCGTCCCTAATCCACACCCAGCACTGGTGGGTTGCGCCTCCTCACTCCCACCGGGGCAAGCCTTCAGTTATTCAGTTATCCCCAGAATCCACCTCTAGTCCACCCAGCTCATCACCCATCCTCCACCATCACATCCCTTCTCCTGCTCAAACTCCCACTGTGGCTCCCTAGTGCCCTCGCCCTAAAGACCCAACTCCTCTCTCTGACCTTGGCTCCTCTGGGTTTCTCTGGGCACCAAGCCTTAAATAGGCCACACTCACTCCTGCCTCATGGCTTTTGCCCCTGCAGTTCCCCCAGCCTAGAGCTTGAACCTCACCCACCCTGGTGGTCACAGCCCAAGGGTCACTGCCCCAAGGGGACCCACCCCAGGCATGACCGGGAGTCCTGTGGGACGTGCTCAGAACCCATCCTGGACCCTCCTCCAAGGCCCCAGCAGTAGGAGGTGCAAGGCCGGGGCTGGCCAGGACATGGCTGGAGTGGAGGACAGGGGTCCGCCCATGCGTCGCCCCTCCCCTCCTCCGTGTCACAGCTGGGGGTGCCAGATAAGTCAGGACCCATTGACACCCAACAGGGCCCCGGCCAGAGACACCTCCCTCTGCTGGGGGAGGACAGTAACCCCCTAGCACCCCAGTCCTAGGAGACTCCCAGGCCCCATCTATCCAGCAGGCCTGGAGAAATTCCCTCCCCGAAAGCAGGGAGGATGAATGAATGAGTGAATGAATGAATGAAGGAGCCCGGCCCAGGGGAGCAAAGCCAGGGCTCTGTGGGCGGGTCATGGTGGGCTTGGCCACACTGGGCCCTTCCACAGGGGGCCTGAGTGGAGCCAGAGCCCTCCCACCAGGGCAGCCCATCACCCCCACTGTGCAGGTCCCGAAAGATGAAACGAAGTTTGTGCCTGAGCTGGGGCCTGACTCCTGTGATAAGGGCCTGGCCCGCCCTCCCCTCCCCTCCCCTCCCTCCCGCGGTGCATCTGAGGAGGGGGGGGGCAGTTGGTTCATACCCCAGGAGAAGTCAAAGGCGCCGCCTTAGGGACAAATGAAAACGGAAGTAAGGAGGTGGCCCCCAAGTCCCAAGTCCAAGTCCACTCTCCCTGTGGACAGCAGTGTCTGTCTCCCGGAGGCTTGTGCCACGTCCCCATGTTCCGTGTCTCTCCCCTTCTCCCGCCACTGGTGGGAATTTGTCCGTGGCCTTGGTTTTTCCACCAGAAATGGGTCTATGGGGGGTGGGGGGCACACAAGGTAGGTGTGGCTGGAATGGAAGGAAAGGGCGGCAGGTGGCCGGGCTAAGCCACTAAGCCAGGGCCTCCTGCCCGCCCAGGCCCCAGCAGACACCCCAAGGAGAACAAAGGCCGCAGTCAGGCAGGCGGGGGTGGGCGGGCTGTGGGCGGCCCTCGAGGGGCCCCTGGCACCAGCCTCTGGCTGCTTGTCCCCGTGCCAGGGCCGTGGAGGGAGCTCCCAGGCCTCAGGGCAGGGCAGAGGTGGCGGTTGAGTGGGGGGCCCCCACGGGCTGCTCCGCCTGGTGACTCAGCCCCAACACGGGCCTCCCCGGGGAAGACAATGGTGGCTTGTGGGTGCTGGGAGAGCCTCCTGACAGGTGTGAGCCCCGGGGAGGAGCTCTCTCAGCCTCAGTTTCCCCGACTGTACAGTGGGTTTAACCACGCAGGTGTGAGGCCCTCCCTGTCAACACGTAGCTGGGAAAGAGCTATATTGAGGTCCAAGGGGTGGGGTCTCCGATGGCTCATCTTGCCCTGGACGGCAGGCACTAAATTGGTCACCGTCACCAGCGTG
Organism: Indri indri; assembly: GCA_004363605.1. NCBI lineage: Eukaryota > Metazoa > Chordata > Mammalia > Primates > Indriidae > Indri > Indri indri. Next base: position 57,129 of record RJWJ010003676.1, on the reverse strand, counting down.
GCAATGACGGCGCAAAGCCTGGCATACCATCAGCGCTCAATAATTGAATGGTGGAGGAATGGCTGGTTTCTCCCCTTCTGTGGGTGAAACTGAAGGTCCTGTCTAGAAACCCTGGCCCCAGCGTGGGTGCGGAGTGTGCCCGGCCTTGGAGAAACCCCGGAGCTGGGGCAGCAAGAGCTGGAACCAGCCACAGAGGGCCTCAGACCCCTGGGTTCGGTGCTGGTCTGCAGCAGGGAAGGGCTGGGCCGCAGGCGTGAGCTGTAGGCACCTACTCTGTGCCCCTCGCTTTGCCCTTCCATTCTCCTGATGGGGAAACTGAGGCCCAGAGAGTAGCAAGAACATGCCCGAGGAGGTCTCAGTGGGGTGGGGAAGGATGAAAGATTCGAACCCAGATCCCAGACCCACCCACGGCCTCTCCCCAGACCTGCGGCTCACTGGGGGCTCTCTGGGCCACAAAGGGTCAGACCGGTGTGATGGTGGCGGTGGGAACAGCGTTCGGGGCAGAGGGCAGAGGGCAATGTCCCGGGTGGGAATGGAAGGTCGCTAGGGCCCAGGGGAGTGTAGATTTCTCTCTGGGGCCCCAGGGAACCCTGGAAGGTATTTTCATTTATGATTACTTTTATTCTGACTCTCCAGTGTCTATGGTCCTCAAAAGCCGGAGGGCCCCTTGCCACGGGGTAATGTTTTTTTATTTTGTTTTTTCTTTTTTTATCTTTTTTTGCTTGTCACCGCCACGGGGTAACTTTTGATCCAAATGCAGAAAGCCAGATCTGGCTCCAGGTCTGCCCCAACTCAGATCCAAATTCCCTTTCACAGATGAGGAAACGGAGGCTCCGGCAGGCAAAGGCACAGCTCGGGTTCCGCTGTGACCCCGACAGGGAGTGAGCCTCGGTTTCCCCGCCAGGAAAAGGGGTATATGGGGTCCCGTCCGGGACTGAGATGCTCGCTCGCAACACTCAGCACCCGGGGCCGGCCCCAGAAACTCAGAGACGACGTAGGCAAAGAGGCCGCGCGGGCGGCCATGCAAACCTAAGAATAAAACTCCCGCACCCACTCCCACCGCTTCTCGCGGACTCTCTCTCGGAGAGTCCCGCCTCCGCCACGGGAGGGGGAACGGGGGGCGGGGCCTCGAGGCGAATGGCCGGCGACCCCGCCAATCAGGATTTGGCGCCCTCTGATTGGCCACGTGCGTCCGTCTTATCTTTCAATCTCACGGTCCTTTCCTCCACTTGCGTCATGGGAGGTGTGCTCCGTCCACATGTGCCTCCGCGCGGGAAAATAGTCCCTCCAGCGTCCCCATGCCATTGGCTGACGGCTTCTTCCCGGGCGCCCCTGCTCCCAGGCTCCAGGCTCCGGGGGGCCGCAGCGGTCCAGTCGCGGGCGCTCGCGGGGGCCGAGCCGCGGGGCAGGGGCGCGGGCGGCGGGGGTACGGCGGAGGGATCCGTGGCGCGGCGGGCGTGGCGCGGTACGGGGCGTGGCGGGGGCGTGCCCCACGCGGGGCGGGGCCTGCGCGGGCGCGGGCGGGGGGCGGAACATGTCTCCCGCCGCAGGAAGATGAGGCAGCGGCGGTGGCTGCGGGCGTAGCGGGCCGGAGCCGAGCCGGACCCGACGCGGGCGGCGGGCACCGCGGACACCGCGCACGCCGCTGCCCCAGCGCCCCGGTCGGCCGCGCGCGCTCACGGGCCCCGCGGGGCGGAGCGGGGGAGGGGCCCGGGCCACGCGCCGCCGCCGCCCACGCGCGACCCTCGGGGGCCCGGGCGCGGCGCCCCTTTGTCCGGGGGGGCCCCGCTTCATGCCGCCGCCCCCCGCGCGCCGCGCGCCCGGCCGCGCTGAGCAGGTAACCGCGCCGGGCCGGGGGGCGGGGGAGGGGGAGGGGCGCGCCCGGGACCCGCGCTTTGTGCAAAGTTGGCCGGGCGGGCGGGGGGCGCCGCGGGGGCGCGGGGGGCCGGCGGGCGGGGCCCCGGTCATTGTTCTCCAACTTTGCGCGGCGACGTGGAGGGACCCGCGCGCCCCCCGCCCGGGTCGCGTACTCGGTACAAACTTTGCGGAGCCCGGGCGGGGGCGTCGCGGGGACCCCCCAGTCCGGCCGCGGGGCTCTCTGGGCGCCCCCTCCCCGGAGCGGCCTGCGAGACGCGGAGTGTGCAGGCAGCGGGCAGGCGGGAGAGGCCTTTTGTCTGCGCGGGGACCGGGCGGCCGCGCGGGCCGCGGGTGGGGGCCTCCGGGGGGAACATCTGCTCTGCGTTAGTGCGGGACGGCGGCGGCGCGCGCTTCAAAGGGCCCGGGCCGCCTGCACCGGCCGGGGTGGGGTGGGGGTGGGGCTTTCCCGGCCGCTTTCCGCCCCTCTCCCCCGAAAGAGAGACGCTGCCCGCTCTCCCCCCCACTCCCCGCTCCCGGTGGTTTCAAACGTCCAGGTCGCTTTTCGAGTCCCCAAAAGTCCTTGTGACGCCCCACAAGTTTTTCAGCTCCCCTATAAAAGCCCGTGTCGGTGCTCCCCCCCCACTCCACCCCAGTGTTAAAATCGGTTTCAACTACCCCACAAAAAAGTGCAGTTTCGTAGTCCTCAAAAAAGTCAGTTTCACACACTCTCCAAAAAAAGAAAGAAAACTTCGCGGGGGAGGGGGCGCGCCGGGGCGCCCGTTTCACACCCGCCCCCGGTGGGCAGACAAAGAGCGGGGCTTCCCTGCTGCCGAAGTTGGGGCTTCCGCGACCCTGGAACCCCCACCCCGCGCCCCCCAGCCCCCACCTGCCTGCCTTTTTTTAGGCAGGAGACCTTTCTCTGCCCCCTTTTCCGGGGCTGGGTTGGGGCCTGGCAGGTAGATCCCCCCAATCCTAGAACGGAGCAGCACCATGCGGGGAGCCTGGTCTTGGGACTCCTTCCCCCCAGGGGCCAGAGGCAAGGGATGTTTTCGAAGTTACTTAAAAATAATTCCCGGATACATTGTGACAATAAAACAATCTAGGGTGGGTTTTTTTTTCCTTTTCTGAATTTGAGTTTTTTTGGGGTGGAGGGAAGCTTCATGGGTTCCTCTGAAGGACACCCTCCCCCATTGAGTCGCAAAGCCAGGAAGGGGCTTCAAGGCTGTCTGACTGGTGGATTTCTCTCAGTTTGAATTTGGGGGTGACTTCAGTGTGCTGTGACAGCTGCTGGGGGGGGGGCTACCAAATTTCCCTTGGGGCGGGGCTGTGCCACCCCTCCCCTTCCTGGGGTGGGGCCTGTGGGGAAGCCTGGAAGTGGCTGGAAAGGGAAGATGTGGAGCCAGGGGACGTTCTGGCCACTCGGCGTCCAGTTTAAAACTTGCAACTTGATTCCCCGGTGGCCGCCCCAAGGGCGTCGAGGGAACTTGGATTCTCCCCACTTTTCAAACTCCCTGTGAGCTCTGAGGAGGGGTCTGCAGGGCCCCTAGCTCTGGAGTTTCAGCTTCCCTGTCCTCCCCCAGACCCTTGGGGCCAGCCAGGGGGCTTTTTAAAGGCTTCCCCACTCCGCTCTGTCCATGTAGACCATGGTCACTCAACCCTCTTATCTCCCCTCCCTGTTCTCTGTCCCTGCGTCCACTGCGCAGGGCTGTTTCTAGGCCCAAGGTGCCCACCCCGGCCCCAGCACCTGCCGTTGCTGCCGGAGGATGAGCCAGCCGCAGAGGATGGCGCCCGTGGGCACGGACAAGGAACTCAGTGACCTCCTGGACTTCAGCATGGTAAGCCCAGACCCCTGCTTCCCCCCCAGCCTGGCCCAGGCCTGTGTCCGCCTGCTGGGCACACCGTCCGCCCCCAGAACCCACGGACAGGCTTTTAAGGGGAAAGACCAGGTTTGCTGAAAACACTCCCAGCAACGGAGCCTCGGTCTGTTTGGGTGGGAGGTTTTCTGGGAGGGGCTGGGGGTCCTCTTTGCTGGGCAGGCTGACGTCCCCATGGCAGTGTGTGCAGCATTGGAGTTTTGCCCAGCCACGTAATGGGGACAGCCTGCCACTTTACAGATGGAGAAACTGAGGCCCAGAGAGAGGGAAGGACTGCCAGGGGCCTCTGGCTTCTCCATGGAGGGGCTGGGGCCTGGCCTCAAGTGTTCAGCCCTGAGGCCTCGGCTGGGTGAGCAAACTGTGGCTTTGACCTTCCGATCTGTAGAATGGGCACAGTCGGGGTCATTTGCTCCATCACAGAGGCAAAAAAGAAAAAAAGAGGGAGTGCTGAGTGGACCCGTGTTCTGGGAACGGGCCTGCCGCATCCTGGCCCGCACAGGGCTCCCCGGCTCATGTGGGCAGAGGACCTATAATAAAACCAACTCCTCAGTCACACGCCATGGCAGTGTGGAGCGGTCACCTTGCCAGGAGCCCGGGTGTGGCCAAGCAGGAGGAGACCGTGTTAGGAGTCCCAGGAGTGGGCGTCCGTGGACGGCACCTGGCCAGAAGGAAGTACTGTCATTACCGTCCTGGTGGTTGTTGGGGAGAAGGCAGGCCCGACGGGGAGCGCATGCGCATCCATAGATGTCCCAGGTGGTTTGATCTGTGTCTGAATGGCCCCTTTTGCAACTGGGTAGATGGAGGCGCAGAGAGGGCTCCGGCTCCCAGAGGTCACACAGCTCAGGCTCAGTGAGGCTGAAAACCGGAGCCCCCTTGGGTGCTGCGAGCTGGTGGGTGTCTTGGAGACCCAGGGGCCTCAGTTTGCCCATCTGTGCAGTGGGGCCACACATTGTGGGTGTCAGGGGGCCAGTCAGTATCTGTTTGAAAAACCCAGGAACCTCGGTTTTCTTCTTGAGGCTTGGCTGTGGATGATTCTTTAAACCTGCCCCCCACCCCTGCTAAGCACCATTTTGGTTCGAAACAGGTCGGGGGAGGCACTTTCAATCTGAATTCAACCCTTCCCTGATATGAAGCATAGGCCACCAAGGTCTGTCAAAAACAAAAGTCCCCAAACTGAAACATCAGCCACTCTGCGGAAAAACACAGCCCCCGGGACGGAGGGGCCACAGCTCCGGAAGGGCCACGCCGGTATTTTTAAGCTCCGTTTTATTTTTGTCTCCCCGGCTGAGTAACCAGAGGTGGTTTGGTTGTTTTTTTGTTAAACTGACAAGTCACAGACTATTGGGCCGGAACGGACCAGCTTTTGGGGGGTTGCGGGGGCCTAGATTCAGCCCTGCAGAACTCAGAACCCCGAGCCGCCAGGCAAAGGTCTCTGCTGCCCCAGGTCAGAGCCATTAGCCCAGTTCACAGATGAGGAAACTGAGGCTGAGATGAGGGGAAGTGTCGGCCCCTCCAGATGTCTTCCCGCGGGCTTTGCGCAGGAGCCCTGTTTCTCCCTCCTCGATGTTATGAGGGGGGCTTGCCTGGGTGGTCATGGGCACAGAGGGAGCTGCCACCACTGCCCAGGTCCCTCTATGTCTTCATAGCTGCCTCTGTGCCACCTGCCTCAGAGACTCCGTGTCAGTTTGTGTCTTTGAAACAACTTGTTTCTGGGCTGAAACGAGCAAACACAAATCAATTGCCCTGAGACCCTGGCTGGTGGTGACCAGTCTCACTGGCCCCGAGGCTGCACAGAGGCCTGAGTCCATTTCACAGATGAGAAAACCGAGGCTCCACGGGGTGTGGGGGCTAGTCTGGGCTGGTCACGAGGCCTCCAGAGGGGGGCCTCGCACCAAGGACGCGGCCCGGTGCCCCCTTGTGGCAGGCGCTGTGTCACTATTCGTCCCTGGCATCCTAGGACAGACTGAACAGAAAGAGAAGCAACCCCACTCCCCTTGTCCCCCCACCGCCATATGCTTGGTTGAGCCCTAGGCCTGGGGTCCATTTGGTTCTGGTCCTGGCCATGCCACCCTTCCCCCGCAGCAGGCCTCAGTTTCCAAGTGGGAGAGCGGCACTGTTCCCTGTCTCTGGGGGGAGGTTGGGCCAGTTCCCATGTGACACAGAGGATGTGGATCCTGGGTCGGAACCTGCCACCAGGTGGTACCACCCCTCTCCACGAACCTGTGCTTGTTCTCCTGGGCTAGATGAGAATGTGGACTCAGTTTCCCCTTCTGTAGATTGGGAGAGGGATTCCGCTCCTAGGCAAGGCCCCAGACACCCTGCCTTCACCCCCCAGCTGGCGGGGAGGTCTCTGGGACTGCTGGGGCGACTCTGTCCAGCAAGCCCCTGGCCTGGATTCCGGCCACTTGAATCACTGGGGGGGCCCCAGACAGGATCTTTAAACCCAGCCCCTTGGGGCAGGGCAGGGACACACTTTGTTTTTTTCTGTGGCAAAAGGGTTTGTTGATGTTGGCTTTTTCCGGTTAATGCTGCTAAGCTGTTTAATCTTTAGGGACTTAGTGCCCTGGGTATGGGTGAGCTGGGAGGGAGGCGGCCCCACACCTTAGCGCCTGGGAGCACGGCTGACTCGCTGTGGCTGAATCACTGCCGCGTGGCCTTCCCTGGCCCCTCCAGCTTCCTGCTAGCCCCGGGGCTGCTCCGTGTTACCCCTGCCTCAACCTGCTGCCTCCTTGAGCCTCAGTTTCTCTTTCTGCCAGGCAGGCTGATGCCTACCCTCATAGGGTGTGGTGAGGACAGGGCCTTACAGGTGCGGGATGCTTGATCCCTGTTCTCAGCTTCCCGGGGCCTCCCCACAGGGTCTGGTAAAGCCGAAAAGTAAAGGCAAGTTTGTATCAGTTCTAGAGAGGATAAGTTGTATCGATGCCCAGGAGAAAACACACCATGTGAACAGCAGAGTCCTCAGTTCTACTGGATAGTATCATTGCCCACGGCGGTGGCGGCGCATTCAGGCGCTGAGCAGAGGAGCCACTGTCTGGCCTTTACTCACTCTGGGTGTCGGGGCCCATGGTGCGCCCAGATTTGGGACATGACAGGCCTCGGGGTCTTTGGGTCTCCAGTGGAACGGGACGTGTCTGTGTGGAGCTAGGCTGCCGGTCCCCAAATATCCCCAAGCCCTGTCCCCCACTGTGGAGCCTAGGATGCGGGGCTCGGTTTGCTACCTGTTCCCACTCACCTCTCCCTCCTCTCCCCGCAGATGTTCCCGCTGCCCGTGGCCAACGGAAAGGGTCGGCCCACCTCTCTGGCCGGTGCGCAGTTTGGAGGTTCAGGTAGGACCACAGCTCCTGGCCATCACACGTAGGGGTCTGTTGGGGATGGAGCGTCAGGTGCGTGGGCTGGGGAGGGCACGGGGTGGGCAGAGCAGATCAGGTGGGGGCAGCGAGCCTGAGAGCCCCGAGGTGTAGCTACTGTCCCTTGCACGACCGAGCCTGGCGGATGGAGCCCAGTGGACAGTGCTCTGTCCCTTCAGGCGCCCCACCCCTGTGTCTGGAGTCTGGGCCCTGGCCTCAGGGTGGTGGCTGGTGAGGCCTTGCCCTTAGGAGCAGGAGCGGGGGCTCGGCCCATGTGCACATGGGGGGCTCGAGCCTCCGTGTCTGTAGTCCGTGCACGAGGGGGAAACTGAGGCTCAGAGGAGGTGTGACATGGAGCCCCAGATCCCACCCACCTTGTAAGCCCCCGGTGACATCTAGCTGCCCTGACCATTTTCATTCAGTTATGTATTAGGCACTTACTGTATACAAGGCCCAGCACTAGGGTGACCAACCTTCCTGGTGTGCCGAAGACTGACGCGGCCCCGGGGGCTCCATGGACTCTGGGACTTCGAGCACTAAAACTGGAGAATTCCCAGGCTGACCCGGACAAGTCCGTCACCCTGAGCGATGCCATGGGTGGGTGGGGGTGTCAGGGGTTGGGAGCCAGCAGGGGGGAGGGCTGAGAATTGAATGAAGGCACAGCTGGGCACGGTGGCTCTTGCTTGTGATCCCAGCACTCTGGGAGACCGAGGCAGGAGGAATCACTTGAGGCCAGGAGTTCCAGACCAGCCTGGACAACACAATGAGACCCTGTTTCTATAAAAAATTTTAAAAATTAGCCAGGCGTGGTGGCCCGTGCTTGTAGTCCCAGCTACTTGGGAAGGCTGAGGCAGGAGGATGGCTTGAGCCCAGGAGTTGGCGTCTGCAGTGAGCTGTGATTGTGCCACTGCACTCCAGCCTGGGCAACAGAGTGAGACCCTGTCTAAAAAAAATGGCACGTGGCAGGGCCAGCCTGCAGCCGGGGGAGGGGAGGTCTCTGGGGAGTGGGTGTTCGAGCAGAGACCTGAGGGTGTGAGTAAGGGAGCTGTGTGGGTGTGGGGGAAGAGTATGCCAGGCAGCAGGCTCAGTGTGTGCAGAGCCCCTGAGGCCAGGCGGTGCCCAGCTGTTGGAAGCACAGTGAGGAGGCTGGCGTGGTCAGAGGGCTGTGAAGTAAGGACAAGGAGGGATGGGGCAGGTTGCTGCGGTCTTCATGGGCCACAGAGGGGTGCCTATCTCTGTTCCAAAGGCAACAGGGAGCCATGGAGGGTTATGGGCAGAGACTGGTCTGTCGTATGTTCCAGGAATCCCCTCCTGGCTGTCCATAGGAGCCCCTAGGGGAGGCCGGGGCAGGCACACCTCACGGCTGTTTTAGGGTCTCCAGTGCCTCTGACTGTCTGCTTGGACTTGAATGTCCTGCGTGTCTCGGGACTGGGGCCTCTTAGGCTGTGTCCATCCCCGACTCTGGGATTGGGGCAGACAGTTCTGTCTTGCAGTTGTCTCTGAAACCCGCTGGGGGTGACCTGAGGGCTCCACCTGGGGGAGGAGGGGTTTTGAGGGTTGACCAGGGTGTTTCATCTTGGCACCCCCACCCCCACAGGGAGGGACATCACATTGCTGCCCCGCCAGCCTTCCCCTCTGCCTGAGGAAGTGGCCGCAGGGTGGCCAGAGTGCTCCCGGAGGCCTGGAAATCCCCATGGCGGCCTGCCATCCCCCCGGAAGCAGCCCCTAGGAACTGGAGGTGCTGACACTTCCCTGCCTTGGCAGAGGGTTGGGCCTGAAGGCTTCTTGGAGGAGGTGGCACAGACACAGTTGCAGTCCCCCGTCATCCCTCCCAGACCTCTGCCCCGATCTTATAGCAGTGCCTGGTGGGGAGGCTGGGGTTGGGGGGGGGTGTCTTTCCTCATCCATTGTCCTCCCTCACTCTTCCTCCCCTCCCACAGACCCCAAGCAGCTAGAGCCAGGGCGGTGGGCTTGGCTCAGAGAACATTCCCTCCAGGCTGGCCCTGTCAGGAGCCCTGTAAACATTTGCAGATGGATGTTCTGGTAGCCTCGGGCCCCCAAATGCATTAGGCTGAGTTTTTGGGGGAATTGTGAGGCCCGTCATGCTGCATTTACTGCCCTCGAGGGATGTGGTATGGTTGGTCTGGCCTGGGACACCCTGTCCCCTGGTTCAGTTCCCACAGCCAACGCCAGCCTAAGCCTGGGGGTGGCACAGGACCGGGAGCCCTAAGGTCTGAGCTTAAGACACTGCCTTCCCCTTGCTTCCTGGTCTTGCTCCAGGTCCCCAACAAGCTGTGTCACCCTCAGTTTCCTTATCTGCACAATGGGCATCTGCCCTGTCCTCAGAGGACTCTGGAGTTAGCGGGTGTGAGACGGCTCTGTAAGCTGTGGGGTGTGGGGCACATCTTGGCGGAGTCCTCTCGGCCCTGCCCGGACCTCTTGGTGAAGGGGACCCCAGGACTGCAGTCACGCCAAGCTCGCAGAGGACCCTGGGTACCACGGAGCCTGGCAGTCTATCAGCAGGGTGGGGTAGCCCCGGGGCTGTTGGATCCCTGCCAGGCCCCAGAGGGGTCCAGCCTTTTTCTACACAGGCCTGGTTGGTTTTTGGGGGACACCACCATCTGTCAGGACGTCCCAGATGTTAGTGGGTTTCTCCAGCCAGCTTTATGTACCTGACCCATCCTGGTGTGCCTGATCTAGCACCTATTTAGTGCTCCTTTAGATTAGCTCACTTCTCTTAAACTCACGTTGGAAGGAAACTTTTGGAAGGGTGAGATTGAAATGTAATCAGAGAGGCCGAGCTGCATTGCTGTCCACAGCGTTGCCTGAGGAAGTGTCTACCTGGTCTGTGTTTTTTAAAAAAACACTGGTGTTAAGAGAGGCATTAGAGACAAACTAATGGGACACCAGGATTCTTTGCTTATCTAGACAGGAAGACATTTAAAACAGGGATAATTTTTCTACTACTCCCCCCGCCCCCCATTTTTGGAAACCCTCAGGCACAGATCTCTGAGAAACAGCCATAGTAGAATAGACAGAAATCAGCAATAACGTAAACACTGCAACCGTGAGGTGCGGCCAAAGCTGTGCTTGGGGGAAGAATCGTAGTCTTCAACATTCTCACTATTAGAGCAGGTAGAGTGAAAAGAAATGGATTAAGCATTTACCTTGAGAACTTATCCGACAACACAATAAACTCAAGGAAACCTCTTTAGGTGGTTTGAACTGTCTCTTAGTATTTCCTAAGTTGCCAGTTACCCGTGAATTTTTTTCCTCATCTTTTTATCTGCCTGTCACCATCTCAGTACTACTCAGTTTTAGTCACAGGAGCTCTGTGGTGTTTTTATAGTCCTGCTTGTTCATTTCTCATGTTTTTTCCCCTAGGTTTTCAGACATGCTGATATTTCTTCATGATCTTTTGAACAATTATGTCTGCATACCCCACCCCAAAAAACTTGGTATTTTGACATTACATTAAATTCATAGATACATTAGTCTTTACAGTTTTCACATCATAAGAACCTAGCATCCTGCTCCATTTATTTAAGTTTTGTTTTAGCCCTTAGTAGTTTTTATTTTTTAAATTGATTTTTATTTTTGAGACAGAGTCTCACTGTGTCACCCAGGCTGGAGTGCAGTGATGTCATCATAGCTCACTGCAGCCTCCAACTCCTGGGCTCGAGTGATCCTCCTGCCTCGGCCTCCTGAGTAGCTGGGACCACAGGTCTGAGCCACTGCGCCCAGCCAGTGATGTTTTTGTTAACAGTTTCTCGTACTAGAGACCCCTTGAATTTTGGGCATCCTGTTTTAGCTGCTGAATCAGCTCCGCCAGCAGCGTCGTTCACTCCTGATTGCCTGTGTTCCAGAGCGGTGCTGTCAGAGGCTGCATTTCTGAACCCGGGCAGGTCAACTCTCCCCTCTCGGGAACAGCCTCTGAGTGGGTGCAGCAAGTGAGTCCATCTGACGCTTTTCCTGGGGGTGTTCTTATGTCCCTGTGTGTGCAGATCTGGTCTATGCCTCTTGTCCATTTTAGCATCTTCTTAGGGGAAAAAATCATCTCAGCTACATATTAAAATGCGTCGAGGTTCTGTTATTTAAGAACGTGTGGAGTCACCTGTCGTTTGTCTGTTTGCTCACAAGGAACTGCAGTCTGTCTGTGCCGACGTTTACTTATGTTTCTTCCTCTTTGTTCCTCTGTCCTTTTTTTAGCTGCCTGGGCTGTATCTACTTTATTGATTGTTCTTCCAAGGAATTTGCTTCACTGGTGGATCAATATTTATCAGTTGACTGCTTTTCTCTTTTATCTTCATTTCTCCTTTTTTTAAAGTCTTTTCTTCGTCCGACTTTTGAATCGAAATCCTCATTTGTTTACTTCTGTTCGCTCTTGTTCAGTAGCCGGAGTGTTGAGGATTATAAATTTTTGTCAGAGGACCACATTAGTTTTATCCTACCACTGCCAATAATGTGTATTTTCGTTATATTAGATATTTGATAATTTTTTTTTAATGGACAGGGTCTCGCTCTATCGCCCAGGCTGGAGTGCAGTGGTGTCGTCATAGCTCACTGCAGCCTCCAACTCCTGGGCTCAGGTGATCCTCCCACCTGGGCCTCCTAAGTAGCTGGGACTACAGGTGCCACCACCACACCTGGCTAATTTTTATATTTTTAGTAGAGATGGGCTCTCTCTTTTGCTCAGGCTGGTCTTGACCTCCTGGCCTCAAGCGATCTTCCTGCCTCGGCCTCCCGGAGAGCTGGGATTATAGGCGTGAGCCACCACGCCTGGCCTGATACTTGATTTTTTTAAAAAAGATGATTTCTGAGTTCCAAATTGGGTATGGAGTGTTCGTTTCTTGATTTCTTGGCCTCCAGTGTCAGAAATCAGATGTGGCTTCAACAGTGGCTGCTGTTTGGAAGCCACGTCTGTCCTGCTCTGGCTGACGGATGGGCCCCTTGTGGAGCGGGGTCCTTTCTGAGTACTTGAGGGATAGTTCGATGTGGAGCTGTGGGGCTTTAGCTTGTAGCTGCTCCGTGGTTAGATGTTTAATCTGTTAAATGTCGAGGACGATGAGCAGGGCTGTTCCCCCACTGTTGTATTTGCGGCGTCCGTTTCTGTGTATTTGGATGCCGGGTTATTTGGGCGCGCGGAGGCTGCAGACAGCGGGATGGGTCGTGGGTCAGGCGTCTCCACGGCAAAGCGCCCTGTGCTGCAGCGAGAGCTCGTCCCCTGGGTTCACACTGTATGTGCCCGTTGCAACCTCTGCTTTTGTGCGCGTGGCCTGGCATGTCCATGTGTACCTGGTTGTGGTCTACCCGGGTCGCTTGTTCTGGAACTGTCTGTTGCAGGCGCTGTGTCTTTAGATTTAAATAAATCGAGTCCGGGTCCATCTTACCTCTCAGCCTTCCCTTCATACTCTCGTTTTCCGTTTCCTGTCTTCATGCCCGCGATGGCTTCTGTCTGGTGCATCTCCTTGAATCCTTCTTGGAAGGTTTGTGGTTCTGCTGGCGATTGTTTTCCTAGTTGTGAATAATGGGCATGAACTCTCCATTTCTCACTCTTTCTGCTTCAGAAGTGAAATCGCGTCTCCCCCTTTTGCAGGGACGGGGAGGAGTGAGCTGCTCTGTTTCTTCCACCCTGGTGTTTGGTGTCAGTAAATCGCCACTTTTAAGAAACATTGTGTCTCTCCGTTTGTGGATTGTATATTATTTGTGTCTTCTGGGAAACATTTGTATCGTTACGATGGTGACTCTGCGGCTTACTGTGAGGCCCCAGGCAAACAACTTCTCTTTTATGCCTCAGTTTCCTCGTCTGTAAAATGGGGATAATCATGGCCATGGCAAGGATTTGATGATGTGAAACACTTGATGCGCCCAGAACGGCGTGGTCCTTCCATAGACCCCACGTGCTCTGTCATTTCCTCAACACCTGGTGGTTGGTGCCTTCATAGTCTTCTGTGTCCTGGGATAAATCATCCTCTAAGCCCCAGACTTCCTCCACCCTTCCTGTTGTGTGTGTTTTCCTCACGTGTCTGTTGCTTGCAGAGAGGTCACAGGTTTGGGGGGCATTCTTGGGTGCTGCCTGGGTACCCCTAGACACCTACAGAGGCAGGCGGGGGAGTCTCTGTTGTCACCGTGGTCACCTATGTGAAATTTGCAGCGGAAGGGGACGCCTATTTCTCTGCGAATTATTATTTACGTATTTTTTGGACCCTCACTCTCAGGGCGGGCTCTGCTCAGCGGGGAAGCCCCCAGAGCTTGGGGCTGCCCCTCTGGGGTCTGGGGAGAGGTTGGGTCCAGAGGAGCCCCCAGTTTCTGCTGGAGGAGGCTGCCGGGTTGCCTGCATGGCCTCACAGCTTTTCCGCCCCGGGGTACATCCTGCCAGTCCGGGGGCTCCACTCACTTTCTCTGCTCGCCAGGGGTGGGCCACGGGCCCCGCTCTCTTGCGCCCCCGATGCCAGGGGCGGACGTAGGAGGGTTTCTCAGGATGCCTGCAGCCCCTGCAAGGAAGGACTCCGAGCTACTCTGGTGACACTTTCTTCCCCACGTCTGATCCTCTGTAGGACGCTGTGTGCATCTTAGCCGGACCCTGCGACCGCTGCCTGCCCTGGGAGTCTCAATAAGGTTCCAAATTCTGCAGACCAGAAAAGCAAAACAGAAAGATGAAAGGGGCAAAAGTTAGTGAGTCTGGGCAGAGGGTACATGCTCCCTCCCTTTCAGCCCCTCCCTCGGTTTGGGCTTCTCTAAAAATTGAAAGCTGCCCCCTCCTGAAACCAGCGTCTGCTCTTGCCCCTCGCGCGCCCCCAGGTGACTAGAAGTGGGTCAGAGAAGCGTCACGGGCCGCGGGGCAGCAGGGCAGGTCGGTTTCTTCAAGATTTTAATTATAAGGAGGAAGAATGGAGGGAGGGCTGGCGGGCTCGGGGGTCGCTTCGACCACACGTGCCGGGGGTGGCCCCACGCGGGTCTGAGTGGCGCACACTGTGAGCGAGTGCCACCTGGGCGCTTGTTGTTAAGGTGTCGCTGTTTTAGTTTGTTAGGTGTGATCACGGTTGGTGGTGGTTGTGGTTACTGTCGCTAGTAGTTTAGTCTTTACCTTTGGGGGCTGCATCGTCTAGCACAGCAGCCACCAGCCGCAGACGGCTGTCTGCGTTCGCGCTCGTCACAGTCACACAGAATCAGAAGTTGCTTGTTGGACAGAGCGGCTGGAGAACTTTTTGGTCATGGTGGATAGTTAGTTCCGTTAGAGACACAGTCATTTATGAGCAAAATAAAGAAGTGGGAGGCAAGTGTTTGTGGCGGGCCCAGGCAAGGGTGTGTTGGGAGGACCAGAGAGGGCCGAGGTCAGGGAGGAGTTTGGTCTTTATTCCGAGGGCGATGGGAGCCATGGGAGGCGTTAGAGGGAGGGACGACAGCTAAATTTAGCTTCTAAAAGCTCCCGTGCCCAGGTGTAGCTGCGGGGACTAGAGCTGGGGTTCTGATTGGTGAGGCCACCTGGGGTACGGCATAGGAGGGGCATGGTTCCCGGGACTCTGGCCTGAGCCCCCAGGTGGGGGTGCATCGCAGAGCTGGGGCACACAATGACGTCCCCAGGCGGATCCGAAGCCACACCCCTGGTGTTGTGCCCGAGGGCTTGGGACAGGGCCAGCATCCACCGGGGTTTTCCTGTCAGGCTCTGGGACCCACTGCCAGGTCCTGAACTCTGGGGCTCGGGCTCTGGCAGTTTCTACGCCAGTCTTCCTGCGTAGCGGTCAGCCCACCCTCACTGTAAAGGGCTGTGTTTTGACTGTCTTGACTGTGCCAGCCAGATGGTCACTCTGACCACCACTCAGTTCTGCCGAGGCTGCCATGGACAGTGTGGGAACAGACGGGGCGTGGCCGTGTGCCAATAAAACTTTATTTACAGAAACAAGCAGGGTGCTAGACTTGTCCATGGGCCACTGGGTCCTGCCCAGTACTTAATGCCTGTGGGAACTGCTCCCTCACTCGCAAATGGTCCACAGTCACGGACGAGCGGGCCCAGGAAGCCGGGGATGGTGAGGGTTCGTTGAGCACAGTGTTCATTGTCATCCTGCAGCAACCTGGGCAGGTGGGTGGCTCTGCCACCCGGTCGTGTGGAGTTGGAGCTGAAGCCCCCAGGGGTGGCCGTTCCCCCTCCCCAGCACCCTCTGCACGTCCACTTTCGGGCCCTTCGTGGCTTGGCGGTCCCAGAGCGGGCAGCGTCCTTCCCGGGCACTGCTTGTGAGAACTTCACCTCTAACATTAAAAAAAAAAAAAAAAAAAGGAAATCATAAAAAAATTATACTCCAACAGCTACGTCTTATTCTATTAGTACGTTTTAATTAGAACACGAGCAAGGAATGTGTTATGAATATTCATGACTGGGTTATTAAAATGCATAATTAATCGATGGATTTTAATAACTGTATTAACGTGGGGGGAGCCGTCCCTATTTTTGTCATCGCTGGAAGTGGGGAGGCCGAGGGCTGGGCAAGGGGGGTTTCCTGAAGGGGCAGAGTGGGGCCGTCACCTCTGTCCGGGGCTTGTGGGGGCCAGTCTAGGGGCTGAGGGCTGTGGGGCCGGGTGTGCGTCCTTGCCGGACACCCTGGCTGGCATGGGCCTCCCCTTGCTCACTCCAGGGCCCTGGCACCTGCGGGTGGGTTGCAGGTGCCCGCTGGGGTGGGGTTGCCCAACGCAGGGATGCCCTTTCCTAAGGCGGGGGCTGTGGCCGACGGGGAGCGGACAGTAGGCAGGTGCCTGTTGAGGGAAACTGAGGCCCAGCAGGTACTGGTGCTGTGCCCGCGCTCATGCACCCAGCCCCCTTCCCCTGGGCCCAAGTGAGTGTCCGGGATCTTGGGGTGCAGACACCCCAACCCAGCGACAAATGCCAAGTGGCTTCCTGGAGACTATGAGAGCCCCCTGCCCGGCACCCCCATCCACCAAGGCAGCATCCCAGCCCCCCACCCCACCCCGTAATCCCGTTGGAAATTTTTGATTCAAAAACAAAATCTAAATGAGTGGTATGAATATTCATCAGACTGAGAGATTAATATGCATAATTATGCAGATTAGACAGCAATTAAACACCAATTCTCTGGGGGGAATGATTAACACAAAGGCACCAAAATAGAAGAATGCAGTTTGGAAGAATTTTCTGGTGCAGATGAGCAGGGGCAGGGCGAGGGAGCCAGGCTGGGGCGGGTGGCCACCCGGTGTGTCCAGCTTGGCTGTGGTGGCGGCCCGAGTTGGTGCCTAGCACAGGCGTCAGGGCAGGGGCTCCCTGGCCTGGCGCTCAGTCTCAAGACTTGGGCATGGATACGTCAGTCCAACAAAGTCTAGTCTGTGGCCGCATATATGGAGGAGGGAAACTGAGGCACAGGGAGTGGCTCGTGGCCCCCATGGAGGGGGACATAGTCCCCAGCCCCGGGAAGGGTCCAAGCAGGCACTTCCCAGGGCAGAAGATTCTGGAGTCCTGGGCGGGTACACTGAGTGAGACTTGTTCCAGGAGATAAGGGCCCCACCCTGCCCCGCCCCACCCTAGGGACCAAGGTCCTGGTCCCCACGCTGGTTAACTCCTGCCCTGCCCTAGGCCTTCCCGCCGCCCGGGCCAGCCCTGCTTTTGTGTGACAGGGATTCGCTTCTCCCTCACTGGGCCACCAACCTTGCACTTGGTGAATGGTCCCTGGCAGCTACTGCTGCTCTTCCAACAACTAACAAAGGGGTGGAGGGATGGCTCTGCCTCCTGCGTTGGCATCAGTAGGAAGAGGGAGACTCCAGCTTCCCCAGAGCTCAAAGGGTCAGAAGAGCCTGCACCTGAGGTGGAGACACCTCAGCCCCATGTGGTTGGGGCTAGGTCAGAGGCAGGGACCTGAGTCTGGGAGGAGGAGGCTTAATGTGAGCATGAGGGCTCTGCCCAGAGTGGGCATGATGGCTGGGGCTTTGGCAGATGGGTAGGAGTTTGCCAGCAGCGACAGCTGATGGAAGGGTTCTTTGAACTTACAGACCTGCAGGCATGCTGGATCCTAAGGCATCCAGGGCATTTCCTGCTGACTATGGTGTTGTGTGGGCTGGGTGGGGTGAGGCTGGGTGGGAAGGGGCTCCCAGAGCTCCCTGCGTCTGGTGAGGCTTCCCCCTAGGCAGTGGGACCCAAAGCTGGTGTCAGAGCCAGACAGGGGCGAGGGTGACACTAACTCTCTCCTTCCTACCCTGCAGGTCTCGAGGACCGGCCCAGCCCTGGCTCCTGGGGCACCAGTGACCAGAACAGTTCCTCCTTTGACCCCAGCCGGGTGAGGAGGCCCTGCAGGGCCCCAGTCCCTGGGTGTCCTTTTCCTGGGGTGGGAGCATGTAGGGAAACTGAGGCCGAGAGGAGGAGGAAATCAGATGCCAATCGGCTTCACAGGGGCTGGACTCAGAGACATGGGTTCGAGTCCTGAGCTCAGCCCTTGGAAGCAACCGTCATAGAGGGGTTGGCCCGAGGCCCCAGAGCCCCCAGCACCCCTCATCTCCTGTCTCTTCTAGACCTACAGCGAAGGCGCCCACTTCAGCGAGTCCCATGGCAGCCTCTCTTCATCCACATTCCTGGGACCTGGGCTTGGAGGTGAGTGCCGGCATGGTGCCGCACCCCCCCCCCCCGCCCCCCACGCACACCTGCGCCTGCGATGGGCCTCCAGGCACGGTTAGCACATGCAGGTCAGTGGCACCTCCCGAACATTCTCCCAGAGGTCACTGGCAGCCGAAGCCTCTGCCCATCCCCAGGGAGCAGGTGGACACAGCCTTGGTTCCCTGGCATGGCACTCTGCGACTCAGTTTCCCTTTCTGCGATTTGGGGACAGGAAGGCGGTTCCGGGCCCACTGCCTGCCTGGGGTTGCTGTGGAGCTCCGGGTGACTATGGGGAGGTGGCTTTAGGAGCCCCGGAGACTCCTCGAGGGGTCAGGGCCCACCTGCACCCTTCCGTGGCTCTCGTCAGTTGTAACCGAGAAAATCAAGACTCAGACGGGCCTGGGATCGAGTCCTGCTCTGCCGTTGACTCCCCTCTCGAGCCTCAGTTTCCCCCTACAACCGTCCCCGTAGGGGGCGGTGAGGACGTGTGCAGCTCACCTGGCCCTGCTGTGCGCACAGTGCCATCGGTGTCCTTCCTCGTCACTGCCCCAGCTAGTCCTGCGCAGCAAACCAAGGCTCCGAGAGAAGTGACCTGTCTGGAGCCTGTGGTTGGCCTGAGCGGTCGTCCCCTCCTGCCGGGTGACCCCCACAACCCCACCCCCCGAATCTGTGTCCCCTTCCTGCGGGAGTCTGGTGCCTGGGGGCTTGGAGGCTGGGGCAGCAGGAAGGGCTGGTGTCTCTGGGGCTCACCCCCTGGAGAGGGGCCTGGGGCAGCTCCCCCGTGGTGCCTTGTCTGCTAAACACGGAGATTGTGCCGACCTTCAGCGACCCTGTGACACAGGTTTCCTGCGCGGCTTCAGGGTCTGGGCGGCGGGTGGGTAGCCGGCAGCATTTCTATTCGAGTTTACGAGAAAACAGCGCGCAGTGTGCTTGGGATGTCTGCTGCGGGTGCCTTCGAGATGTGACTGGGTTCAGGTGCTCTGCTCGTGTGCAAACTGTATGGCCCAAAGCGTTATTGGCCTGTGGGGAAACTGAGGCTGGAGGACTTTGGGGATCTCGGTCTTCATGTGGACCCCGAGGGGGCAGCCCCTGGCTGAGGCCCTGTGGAGGGGTCATCTGTCACTTTGCCCATGCTGGGATTTGGCGCACAGTAGGTTGGTGGCCTGGGTAGGAAGCACATTGCTTGCGGGAGGAGGGGAGAGCACGTCTGAGTTTTGTGCCCATTTCCCAGGTGGAGAAGATGAGGCCTAGCCCCGCCCTGTAGCCTGGGGTGGCCCCTGCCCCTGCCGGACACTGGGTTCCCGTCTGGCTGTTCCTTCCTCACGGTCTCTTCCTCTCGCTCCTGCTGGCCCCGGGGCTGACTCGCGCAGTTCCCACGGCCGGTCGTCCAGCAGCGCCAGAGCCCAGCTGTGTCCTGCCTGGGCCCCCACGCCCGGGCTCGGCCAGGGACAGGGCAGGCAGGCAGGAGGTTGGAGCGGCCTCAGCCTCCCCATGGCTCAGGCACCTGCGAATCCTTCGTTTTCTCAGCCGTGGGACGGGGCCGGTAGCCACTGCTGCGAGGTGTGGCCGGGGGGGGGCTGTGAGAATGCCCCGTCCCCTCCAGGTCACTGTGCTAACACAGGAGGGAAGAAACACCAGACTCCGGGAGCATTTGCTCCAGTAGTCTAGTTGAAGTCGTCCTTTTTTTTTTTTTTTTTTTTTGAGACAGAGTCTCACTGTGTTGCCCGGGCTAGAGTGCCATGGTGTCATCCTACCTCACAGCAACCTCAAACTCCTGGGCTCAAGCAATCCTCCTGCCTCAGCCTCCCGAGTAGCTGGGACTACAGGCATGCGCCACCATGCCCGGCTAATTTTTTCTATATATTTGTTAGTTGTCCGGTTAATTTCTTTCTATTTTCAGTAGAGACGGGGTCTCGCTCTTGTTCAGGCTGGTTTCGAACTCCTGAGCTCAAACAATCCGCCCGCCTCGGCCTCCCAGAGTGCTAGGATTACAGGCGTGAGCCACCGCGCCCGGCCTGAAGTCGTACTTTTAAATCAAAGAAACCAGGATATTTTTTTCCTGGTTTGAAAACAACTCAAATTAGTCAGTTGAGCATCCTGACTCCTCCGGCCAAGTTCAGCGCCCAGTTTAAGCTGAAAGGGGATTTAAATGGCTCCGGGACTGAGCAGTCTGGGGAGGCTGGACCCAGGTGTCCTCGCCGGGGGCTCTCTCAGGCCCCGACTGCCCCTTGTCACTGAGTAGTGGGAATCGTCCCCAGGGGAGGTGCTCGTTGGCGCTAGGGCCACGTGCTCCTTCCTGAACTCCCGCTGGCAGCAGCCTGTGTCGTGGAAGCTCGGGGAGCCCCGGGGCCTGGCACTGAGCCTGGCAGACGCCGTGTACACAGGCCATGGGGGACGGACAGATGCCTCGTGTGAGCCCGACACCTCCGGGCATTAGCTCACGCCCTTGAATGGAAGAAACTGAGGCTCACGAAGGGCAGAGGCCACCCTGACCTTGGTGGCCCCAGCTCCCGGGCAGGGGACGTGTTGGTTGTGGGGTGTTCTGTGTTTTGAGTCAGCCCAAGAACATCTGGGAACCCCTTTACTGATGGACAGGGAGACAGGCCCTGTTCTCTGTCTTATGCGCTGAGTGCCTGCTGTATGCAGTCCTGTGCCCGGTGCTGGGCTGACCCCACTGGCTCCTCAGGGTGTTCCTTGGGGTCAACCCTGAGTGACCTTCCTTCCTCCTCTACAGGCAAGGGCAGTGAGCGGAGCACGTACGCCTCCTTCGGGAGAGACACGGGTGTTGGCGGCTTGACGCAGGTGAGGGTCTCGACAGCCAGGTGCGGGGCTGGACGCCACCTACTTCCCAGGCGGGGGCGGGGTGGCAGGCATGGGTGAGCAGCAGCCTGCTGGGGTGACCCGGCTGGGGGTGTGTGGCCGGCTCAGCTCCCCGCCCTGCCCCTGTTATTTTTTATATGTGTTTTAATTTTGAATAAATCTGGCACAATTTCCTTTTCTGATCCGCGGGAGCTTTCCCAGCCCAGCCAAGTTCTGTCCAGTCTCTGGTAGCAGCTAAAGTAGGTCAGGCCCTGGGCCAGGCCGGGCTGGCTGGGTGTGGACACGGAGGGAGAGAGGCAGGTGGGACCCGGGGAGGCCATGGCCCCTGGCCTCACAGCTGCCCCACCTCCAGGTCTAGGCCTGGGGGGGCCAACGTGCAGACTGAGCAGCAGACAGGGAAACTGAGGCAACGTGGCAGCTCAGGTGAAATTCTCACCCTTGCTGGCCCTGGTTGAGAGGCCTGGGGTGTGGGGGCAGCGACCAGCCCCAGCGTGGGCTCCCATCCTGGGGGCTGCAGGATTTACCTCTGTCCTGCCTGTGACTCTGGATCTCAGGGCACTATCTTGTCTGTCCTGGAGCCACAGTAGCAGCAGCTGCAGCTATTGAGCACCAGCTGGGTACCAGGCCCTGTGCGAGGGTAGAACTCACTTCCCCGGGGCCAGGGAACAGCTGGCGTGCCCGTTGTACAAACGGGAAGGTCGAAGTGTCCCGGGTTCAGGACGTACAGGTCTTCAGAGCAAAAGGCCGCCTGTGCCGGGTCGTTCAGGTGGAAACGTGGCAGGGCACAGACCACGCAGCTCAGACACTTGAGCCAGCGTGTAGTACCTGGCCTGGGGAGTAGAGCCCGGGTGAGACCAACACATGCGGAATTAACCCTTTCTCTCAGCTGTAACGAAACAAAAAGGTGCCCACCAGGTCAAAGGACCAGATTCCATTGACACCAAGACGCACGACTGTGCATGTTTAGTATCAATATTTTTTTCCTCTCCGATTTTTCTTTGTGATAATAAGCGTGTGGTTCGCGATCCACAGTCTTAGGGGACAACAGGTGTCGGGAAAGAAATGTGCGGGCAGAGGGGACGCGCCCTCCCACCACACCCCGAGGGTCAGGGCTCCCCGCGGATGGTCCGAGGGGCTCTGGCCTTCCAGCTGGGATTGGCCTGGGGGCCGGACACCCGCCGGGTGCCTCCTGACTCCTGCCTCCCCCCCGCAGGCTGGCTTCCTGCCAGGTGAGCTGGCTCTCAGCAGCCCCGGGCCACTGTCCCCGTCGGGCCTCAAGGGCAGCTCCCAGTTCTATTCCTACCCAGGCAACCCCCGGCGGAGAGCCGCAGATGGCAGCCTGGGTGAGTGCCAGGGGGGCTGTGGGAGGGAAGCGGGGTGTCCTTAGCTGAGGGGACAGGCAGGGCAGACCCCCACGCTTCACCCCGCTCGTCTAGCGCGCTGTTGCCCGCGAGGCTTCTCTGCCGCGGGTCCCCACGGCCTCCTTGCCCGCAGGGCTGCAAGGCAGCGCCAGCACCGCGCTGGGTCGTTTCTTAGACAGCGACGTCCCTGGCAACATGCACACAAGTGTGGAAAGTGGCGGTTCTGAGCTGACCAAGAAAAGGACGCTGCTGAGAGTGTCCATGAAGCAGGACAAGGGCGTGGCCTCGCTCGGCCTTGCTGGGGACGTGCTCGTCCGCCACTCAGATCTTTCCCTGATCCGCGCGTGTCCGCAACTGATCGCAGCAACGCCTGTGGGGTGGGTTTCGGGGTTACCGGTTTTATCGAGTCAGGAAATTTGCAAACACGGACTCCAGGATTAGTGAGGACTGCTGGCAGGTGGGGGTCCTGGAGGGAGGCGACGGCCCGGGGACTTAGTGCAAATAGCATGAACTGCTTGTTTCCCAAACTCCTCCATGCAGGCGGGAAATGACTTTTTTGCTCCTTTGGGCATGTGTAGACCTGAGGTTTTTGACAGTTTTATCAAATAGAAAGTTCAAGGGTCTCTTCTCAGGAGCGCGGGGCGGGGGCCGTGGGGCAGTGACAAGTGTCCCCAGGGTGGGGAGAGGCGGTACCGTGCCAGCTGGTGCAGGGGCACCAGGCGGCGTCGTTCAATCCTCTTGCTCCCAGCAGACACGCAACCCAAGAAGGTCCGGAAGGTCCCACCGGGTCTTCCATCCTCGGTGAGTTGTGGGACGGGAGCGGGGGACCCTACAGCCGAGTGCCTCTCGCGACCCTGAGGCTTAGGCCCACCCACCCCCCAAACCCCACCGCTCACCAAGGGGTCACTGGTCCCTCCTGGGTTCTGAGCCAGAATCTGCCCCAAGGCCCCATCTCTGCAGGGCAGGATGGGAAGTCCTTCCTCAGGTCTGGCCTGCATCTTGTTCTGAGAGAAAGCCAGGCCCTGCAGCTGAGGCCTCCTTTGTTGAGGTGAGGATGGAGCTCCTGGGAGCCGGGGCCAGTCCAGAGGGGCCCCCACCCCACTGCCCTGTGTCCCTGCCCGCTGCCTAGCAGTTGGCAGGGTGCCAGGCCTGGCAGATGGGGGCAGCCTGTCGGCAGGCAGCTCGTAGCACCGCCCTCCACTGTGTAGTCATGCTGGGAGCAAAGGCAATTTGCTGGTTCCTGGCTCAGCTGCCGCCGACCTCCACCTGACTCCCGCGCCCAGGCCTGGCTTGGGCTCCGGTCGGCCAGGTTCGTGGCAGGCCTGGGTTTGGGTCCCGGGCTGGAGGCGCATTCAGGCTCGAGCAGTTTTAAGGCTCCACGCGTGACAGTACCGCTGTCCTCCCTGCTTCCCCAGGGCCCCTCTTCCCCTGGCACCCCAGGTTCCCACAGCATCAGAGCTGAGAGTTCTCTGGCCCACCTGGCCCGCTGTCCCCCCCAGCACTGGGGGCATACATTACCAATTGATCCCAGCACTTTGCTGTTGAGCCCAGCCACCCAGTTCCAGGCAGTGCCAGTCCATGAGTTGTCTCTGGGGCCAGCCACAGACGCATGTCATTCCAGGCCACTGACTCTGAGGCCCCAGGGTCTCTTGTGGTCTGGGCTGGGACCAAGCAAAATTCCATCCCTGGGGGATCCTATACAGGGCACAAGGGAGAAGGAAGGGCTGGGGGCACTGCAGCTAGGGCTTTGATGGGTCAATAGGAGTTTGCTGGATTAAGGAAGGAAGAGATATTCTGGACAGAAGCTAGTCTCAAAGGCCTCAGGCAAAAAGGCCAGAATATTAGTAGGTGAGAGGGTGGCAGGAGGTGTGGTGGGGGCTGGCAAGGGAGCGAGAGACACGGCATCTGCAGAACCACGTCATGCACTGGGCCTGGGTTTACCCAGAGCGAGGGTTTACAGGGAAGGGTATGGAGCAGGACAGGGAAGTGGGTTGGTGGGTGGACTAAGCCGGTGGACTGGGGGGGGAGGGGCATTGAGGCTGGGGCTGGTGGATCCCCCACCAGGCCGCTCCCTCCAACCACACCTGCCTGTCTGCAGGTGTACCCGCCCAGCTCAGGTGACGACTATGGCAGGGACACCGCCGCCTACCCATCTGCCAAGACCCCCGGCAACACCTACCCCAGCCCCTTCTACATGGCAGGTGCATGGGGGCTCTCCCTACAGCCGGGCAGGGCCTGGGGTCCTCTGGCCCCGCCTCACCGTCCCCCTCTCCGCAGACGGCAGCCTGCACCCTTCCACCGAGCTCTGGAGCCCCACAGGCCAGGTGGGCTTCGGGCCCATGCTGGGCGGGGGCTCGTCTCCCCTGCCCCTCCCTGCAGGCGGTGGCAGCTCTGTGGGCAGCAGCGGCAGCAGTGGTGGCACATTTGGTGGCCTGCACCAGCACGAGCGCATGGTAGGACCGCAGATGGCGGGGCAGGGCAGAGCAGGGCGGGTGGCTCAGGGGCAGCACTCTCTGACTGACGCTGTTCTCCCCGCCCCCAGGGTTACCAGCTGCACGGGGCGGAGGTGAACGGGGGGCTGCCGGCCGTGTCCACCTTCTCCTCAGCCCCTGGAGTCACGTATGGCAGCGTCTCCAGCCACACACCGCCTGTCAGCGGGGCTGACAGCCTGATGGGTACGGCCCTTGCCCCGAGAGGGCTGTCGTCACTGTCACTAACATCAGCTGCCCTCCCCTGGGCCCGCCCTGCCCACTGGGCGTGGGGGGTTTGGAAACAGCTAAGCATGGGTTTCCCACATTATGTGGAGAAACCAAGGCTCAGAGAAGGGCCTTGCACACCCAGGGTCCTGCAGTCTGCCCGTCCCCAGAGCCTCAGCCCCTGTCGAGCAGGGTCAAGGCATCAGGGGCAGGGAGCCCCTGGGGTGGGACATCTGTAGGGTGGCCGGGTGCAGAAGGGAGTGCCCCGTCGGCCAGGGCATCCAAGCCAGGCCACATTGTCGGAGGGTGGCAGCCCTAAGCTTGGGCCTCACCTCTCTCCTCCCACAGTCTCGCGAGGGACCACAGCCGGCAGCTCCGGGGACGCCCTTGGGAAGGCGCTGGCCTCGGTGAGGCTCAGGGTGGGGGTGGGGGCCCGGGCCGGGGCCGCGAGGCCGGCCCCTGACCGCCCTCCGCTCTCGTCCTGCTGCAGATCTACTCCCCGGATCACGCAAGCAACAACTTCTCCTCCAGCCCCTCCTCCCCCGTGGGCTCCCCACAGGGTCTGGCAGGTCTGCGAGGGGTGCTGGGGCTGGCAAGCGGGTGGGGAAGGGAACGGGAAGCCCCACAGGGCCTGTGGCATCTCACATCACAGAGCCAGGCAGCTGGACGGGACCTCACACGGGCATGTGCTCACATGAGCAATTCAGGAAGGCTCCTTGGAGGAGGTGGCCTCCATGCCACTCCTCCAAAGCCACAGCACATGGCCAGGCAATGTGAGGGGTGGGTGGTGGTGTCTGGGTTGGGTCACAGCGCGGGCAGAGGCCAGAAGGTAGTGCCTGCAGTTCGTGGCGTGTGGACACGAGGGGGCACTCACCCGGCAGATCCTGGGCAGACCGGAGCCAGTGGGGCGAGGCCAGAGCAGCAGGGCTGGGGCTGCCTGGACTCCAGCCCCTGTACCTATGCGCGTTGTCATTTGCTTCCTGACAGACATTTATTAGGTGCCAACTGTGTGCCCCATGCCCCATGCCTGGCTCTGGTGAGGGGGGCAGACCCTGTCCCTGCAAGGACATGCTGGGCGGGTGAGGCGGGGCGAGCTGAGTTGCTGGAGGGCCTGGGCAGCTGAGTCCACCCCTCTGCTGCCCAGGACGCCTGGAGATTCTCACTGCATTGTGGCCTGTTTGGTCCCAGGGGCAGGTGGGCGGAGCCACCTTCTGGAGCACATGCTGTGTGCCCCTGAGTCATCTTCCCCTTGTGTGGGGTGGGGGGGGTTCGCAGGTGGGGAAACTGAGGCTGAGAGGTGGGGACCTGCCTGGCAGGGATGAGCAAAGCCTTGCCGGTGTCAGGCGCCCCTGTGTGGCTGTCCTGGGCAGCACAGCTCTTCACGGTTCCCTTTCCAGGGATCCAGCGGGTCAGGCTGCGCCAGTCCCTGCCTCGTGCGCCCCCAACTCACGCGCCTCCTGTGTCTTCTAGGGACATCGCAGTGGCCCCGTGCAGGAGCCCCCGGTGCCTTATCCCCCAGCTACGACGGGGGTCTCCACGGCCTGGTGAGCGACCTTGCCCTCCCGCACATGGCCCAGGGGTCTCGTGACCTGTGGAGCGTGCGCTAGGACAGATGCTCCCTGGGGAGAAACCTTCGAGTTAACTTCTTGGGAGCCCCCTAAAGCCAGGCTGACAGGTTTCCTGGGAAGGGGAGGCAGGACCACCTGCTGCCTGTGTGCAGAGGGGACGCATGTGGGGCCGTGTGGGGGTCCTGGCGGCCCCTCACCACCCTGTCTCCCGCAGCAGAACAAGATGGAGGACCACCTGGACGAAGCGATCCACGTGCTCCGCAGCCACGCCGTGGGCACGTCCGGTGACCTGCATGGACTGCTGCCTGGCCACGGCGCGCTGGCCTCAGGCTTCGCTGGCCCCATGCCCGTTGGAGGGCGGCACGCTGGCCTGGTGAGCACCGGGCGAGGCTGGTGGGGGTGGGGGCAGGTGGGGGGCCCAGTCCAGCCCTGACGTGCCCCCCTCCCCACACCTGCAGGTCGGAGGCGGCCACTCGGAGGACAGCCTTGCAGGCAGTGCCAGCCTCCTGCACAACCACGCGGCACTGCCCAGCCAGCCCGGTGCCCTCCCCGACCTCTCTCGGCCGCCCGACTCCTACAGCGGTAAGCCCTCAGCACAGGACTGTCTGACCCCTTAGTTCCAGCTGGGGAAACTGAGGCACGGTGGGAGTCAGTAACACAGTGTCACCCCGTCCTTCAACCTCCCAGGGGTCCCAAAAGGGCAAGGCCTGGGACAGGGAGATGGGCCCCTGCAGGGCAGGGCACAGAGTGGAGGGTGTCCCACCTGCCTTGCAGGTGAAGAATCTGGGGGTGGGACCCAGGGGCAGGTGCAGTCACCGTGGGGGCTCCTGGGACATGGGCACAGTTGGCTCCTCTGGGAGGGATCAGCGGGGTCTGGCCTTGGCCTCTGAGCGGGTGATGCTAGTGGCTTCCGGGCCACTGCCCCTTGGTTCTCAAGTTGACAGCGGATTGAGATTATCCAGCAGGCACACGCGGAGCATCCGCCGCGTGCCTGGCGCCGTCCTCACGCCGGGGAACAAGGGAGTGAAGCAGAGCACGGCCCTCCCTTGGAGACAGTGAGCTCAGCGCACAGGACAAGTGTAGGAAGCCGGGCGGGGGCGTCAGGAGCTTTTGCTCAGTTTAAAGGTGGTCCAGAGGCAAGAAGCAGAGCCTGGGAGAAGGCGGGAGGAGGCAGGAACCTGGGGGAAGGGCATCCGGACAGGATGTGCCTGGAGTGTCGGGGGAATAGCCAGGAGGCCCATGTGGCCAGACCAGAGGGAGGAGAGGAGGCTGAGGAGAGGGCTTGGGCTTTGGCCTCGGGGGAGGTGGGAGCCATGGAGGGCTGTGGGCAGAGGAGGGATGGGCCCTCACTCAGGTGCTCACAGGTGCCCTCTGGTGGCTGCTGTGGGGAGGATGGGCTGTGTGGGGCGAGGGTGGGATCTGGGGTCCAGGGCGGAGGGGACTGGCCGGCCCAGGACAGATAAGGCCCTGCCCCGCTGGGGCCACGGCGGGATGAGAAGTGGGAGGGTTCTGAGTGTTGTGAGGAGGAGCCCGCAGGGTCTGTACGTGGACAGATGTGGGCGGGGGGAGGAGGTGAGGACGAGCCAGGATGCCCAGTAAGGAAGGGGGTGGGTAGGGCAGTCCTGTGGCTTGCTAACTGCCCGGCACACCCACGACTCATCGAAGTGAAAGTTGGGTCATCATGGCCCCATCCTAGCCCCAGGCCCCTCTACCCCCGAAACCCAGCCTGATTTTTCAAATCAACCCTTCCCTGAGGTTTTGTGCATGTGTGTTTCCCAAAACCACGGTGCTGTTGGATTCCCTGACTTTCTAGATTTTATCAGCCCCAGAGTAGTGTCTCGTCTTGGGCAGTTCTGCCCCCACAAGGACATTGGCCATGTTGGCGACATCCGTGGTTGTCACGCTAGGGGTGCTCCTGGCATGAGGTGGGTGGAGGCAGGGATGCTGCTCAGCACCTGCAGTACCCAGGACGCCCCACCCCAGAGAACCATCTGGCCCCAGTGTCCACAGTCCTAGGGGAGAGACCCCGACATTAGCATTTTGTTGTGTTTTTTGTACAGATGGGGTCTCACTACATTGCCCAGGCTGGTCTTGAACACCTGGGCTCAAACAATCTTCCTGCCTCGGCCTCCCAAAGGGCTGGGATTACAGTTGTGAGCCACCAAGCCCAGCCTTGCTTGATGTTATCTTTCGGTTGTCAGAAATTCTCAAATTTCATACGGTCAAGGTTATTGGTTTGTTTCTTCTTTAGAAAGCAGCTCTTTTAGCTCTTGCTTCAGTGGCACGCAGACTGAAATGAAAATGCCATGGAGATTGGCAGAGCACCTGGGCAAGGGTGGCATGAAAATTTGTGAAACTGTCCATATTTTTAAATAAATGATTTAACCAATTTTCTGCCCCCAAAAGGAAAACAGCTCATTTAATACTTTAAGAAAAAGTTTTGGCTGGGCACAGTGGCTCACACCCGTAATCCTAGCACTTTGGGAGGCTGAGACAGGAGGATCGCTTGAGGCCAGGAGTTCACAGCTGCAGTGAGCTCTGATGACGTCACTGCACCCCAGCCTGGGTGGCAGTGTGACCCTGTCTCACGAAAACAAAAAACAAAAATAGAGAAAGAAAAGGCTGCCTGCCTCAGAGTTGCAACAGAATTTCTGTGTCCTTTATTCTAAAGGTTGTGACATTTTGCTTTTCACCTACCAGTCCTTAATCTGTCTGGAATTGGTGCTGTGTATGGCGTGAGGTAGGGATCCCGTTCTCGCTGTGTTTGGGTTTTTTGTTTTTGGTTTTTTTTTGGCAAATGAAGACCTAGTTGCCCCAGGAGAGCTCATGCCCCTCGTGAGAGGGTCAAAGGGATTTGTCAGGTGGCCTCAGAGGCCACAGCCCCTGACCCAGGCCCATTGCAGGGCTCGGGCGCGCAGGCACAGCAGCCAGCGCCAGTGAGATCAAGCGGGAGGAGAAGGAGGACGAGGAGAACACGTCGGTGGCCGACAACTCAGAGGAGGACAAGAAGGAGCTGAAGGCTCCCCGGACACGGACCAGGTGCCAGCTCCTCCTCGGCCCCGCCCGCCCCTCACCCCGGCAGGATGCACACATACACACTTGCACACGCACATGCGCCCGCACCGGGAGGCTGTGGCGGGCCCCGCGCCTGTCCCCCACCTCACTGTCTCCCTCTGGCCCCTCCCGGCCCCTCCCCCATAGCCCAGACGAGGATGAGGACGACCTTCTCCCCCCAGAGCAGAAGGCCGAGCGGGAGAAGGAGCGCCGAGTGGCCAATAACGCCCGCGAACGGCTGCGGGTGCGCGACATCAATGAGGCGTTTAAGGAGCTGGGGCGCATGTGCCAGCTGCACCTCAACAGTGAGAAGCCCCAGACCAAACTGCTCATCCTGCACCAGGCCGTGTCGGTCATCCTGAACTTGGAGCAGCAAGTGCGAGGTCAGTGGGGGCGCGGGCCACCAGCCGTCCCCGCAGCGCGCCACCCTCCCGCCGCTCCTGCCGTGCCTGTCCCCTCGCCTGGCCACCTCTGCATCCCCCTCTGGGGCAGAGGACCAGCCTCTCTCTGCGCCCCAGCCCTGCAGACCTGGGCCCTTTGGCTCAGAACCGTGTCCCCAGACCCCAGTGGCCCCCACGCGCCCAGCACTTCCTTCCCAGGAAGCCCAGAGCCTGGGGTGTGGAGCCAGCGTCCCCGGAGCCCAGAGGCGCAAGCCGGCACTGACTGTTCACCTTGAGCAGGTGCCACATGGGGCCGCATGAGCCTATCCCGCTCTCTGACTCAGTTTCCCTGTCTGCGGGTGGGTGTTAACCACACCCATTTCCCAGGGCTGGGTGAGGATGAAGGATGCAGATGTCCCCACCCGCCCCCAAATATGACTTGGCTTGGCAGCTGCTTCCTTTAACTCCTCCCCCTCCCGCGCCGTTAACCCTTTCTCTCCTACAGCGCTGTCGCTTGGACCCGAGCCTGCCCGCTGTTCCTCAGCTCTGAGGTTTCTGCACAGCGGTGTGTGTCCCCTGCCTGTGTCCCCGCCTCTCTCCTCTCTGCCTCTAAAGCTGTCCCTCCTCCCCCCCGCCACCCGTCTGTCCTTGCTGCTTCCCCGGCGGCCCTCCCTCACCTCGCACTTGCTGCCCGACTCCAGGAATGGCCGGGGCCACGCCCTCGGGGACCTTCCTCCCCCAAATCCCCCACTGGGGACTTGAGGGAAGAAGAGAGACCCAGGGAACACGCCGGCCTCTAGTCCCCACTGTCAGTTTGGTCTGCGCGCTTGTCCTGGGCTGCAGAGGCCGCCACCGCCACCCGAGGGGCAGGGTGGGCAGGCAGGTGAGGTGAGGACAGCTCTGTCCTCCCAGAGGAGCAGGACAAGCTATGGGCCATGGCCTCGCCCGTGTCTTACCTTGGCACCACCCAGAGCGCAGGGGGGTGATGGAGGTTAGTGTTTACTCTGAGGAGGAAACTTGTTCAGGGTACAGTCACTTGTGCAGAGCCCACAGCTAGAACGGCCTGAGTTGGGATTTGCAGGGCACGAAAAAGGGTCTCAGCATCGCGCCTGGCGCGGGCTGCGTGCTGGGCGGTTGCAGCTGGCCCAGGATCGATCGCCGTGGCCATGGCGGCTGCGTTCCTGGAGGCCTTAGGGCGCGAGTGCTCCTGGCCAGGCAGGTCTTGTGGGGAGGCAGCCAGAGGTCACTGTGAGGAACAGACGCTTTCCTGAGGCCCCTCAGAGCATGGGGCTCTTGCAGGGTGTGAGCAGGTTCGCACCTGTGGGTGCAGACTCAGAGTCCTGGAATTCCCAGTCCTGGGCTTGGGGGCCAAGCCTTCTCGGCCCCCCCACGGCACTCTGGCCAGGCTGAGCTCTCTGTCACCAGCAGGCGCTGTTCTCCGTGGGGAAGGTCGTCTCCTGGGGAAGGAGGAACAGGGCTGGGGCGCTGGGCCTCCCTTGCTCCTCAGCCTGCCCTGGGCATGTGGTGCGAGCTCGGGACAAGGGGACCAGCCCCTCCACAGATTTCCAGATGGGGAAACCGAGGCCCGCCCTCCCTCCATATAAACGTCCTGGGAGCAGTCAGGCATTGGTCCGTCTTGGGTGTGAGTGTATGTGCACACGGGTAGCCACTCGGACACACAGGAGAGCGTAGTTGCAGTCTCCACACGACGTGGGACACGTTCCCTGTGCACACAGATGAGCACATTTTCATGATTCGAGCACATGAACGGCACATGCACCGACACTGCCACCCACACTGACGCCAGCTGTGGTACAGGCACTGCCACCCACACCGACACCAGCTGTATACGTGCACTGCCACCCACACCAGCACAAACACAGTCTGCTGGATCCCCTCCTTACAGCCCATCCCCGCCCTCACGCCCGACCCCGTCCCCTCACTAACTGAGGCCCCGTGCTGTGACCCAGCAGTACAGAGGAGGTGCTGTCCCTGGAGGAGAAAGACCTGAGGGACCGGGAGAGGCGCATGGCCAATAACGCGCGGGAGCGGGTGCGCGTGCGCGATATTAACGAGGCCTTCCGGGAGCTGGGGCGCATGTGCCAGCTGCACCTCAAGTCGGACAAAGCGCAGACCAAACTGCTCATCCTGCAGCAGGCCGTGCAGGTCATCCTGGGCCTGGAGCAGCAGGTGCGAGGTAGGCTCCCGGGCCAGGTCCCCAGGTGTCCGACCCCCGCCCCGCCGTGCGCTCTGCCGGGACATTTGTGCTCACGGGCTCCTGGTCTCTGTCCGCATCTCTGAGTGGCTGGATTCAGACCCCATGACGTCCCCCAGACACCCCTGGACACCTAGGTCTCTTTGCAACACCCCAAACTCTCCATGGCCTTCTCTGGGAAGGAGGAGATGATGTGAGAAACGGAGGGGCCACGTGTGCAGGGTCCTTGTCCCCAGCCTCCCTCCACGCTGCCACCTCCCATTCTTCTCCCGGGACCTTCCCCCACGGTGCTCTCCCCTCCCCCCCCAGAGCGTAACCTGAACCCCAAAGCTGCCTGCCTGAAGCGGCGAGAAGAGGAGAAAGTGTCCGGTGTGGTCGGAGACCCCCAGATGGTGCTTTCCGCTGCCCACCCCGGCCTGAGCGAGGCCCACAACCCCGCCGGGCACATGTGAAAGGTACGCCGTCGTGGGACAAGTGACCCAGCCTGGCCCTACGTCCTGGGCTCAGGTCTGACCTGGAACAGTCAACACCAGGCACTGGGTGTTCGGCCGCTTGGTGGGCTAGACGGGCCGCGCCTCACACACACCCATCGCCAGCATTGAGCCAACACCTGACCTACCAAGGTTCCAAGTGACCAGGGCTGCGCAGGTGATACCGGCGTGGGGGAGCTGCTCGGCTCCCCGGCCTCACCCCTGACTGTTCTCTACCCCCTGCCCCAAGTCTTGGCCGCCGTGGCGCCCCTGGCATGTTCCCTGGACCCCGAGCTGTCTCTGGGCCCTGTTGCCTGGGCGGAAAGGAGCATTTTTTGGCGGGGTGGGGAACAAAACCGAAAGCAAGCAACAAAATACACACTTTGTCAGAAAAGAAAGAAAATGCCTTAACTCTGAAACGAGAACCGAAACATATCACTCGCGGGAGACGCTGTGCAAACGCGGCTTGTTCTTCAGAAGCCGCCAGCGAATCGTGCCTACGCCTATTTTTTTTTAAGGAAAATAAAAAGAACGTTATGAGAATTTTTTTTTCCTTAATGTAGAAGAAAACTAGTAAGGATGGTCTTGGTCTATCTTTTTTGTTTTTTTTTTTTTTAAAGCTTTTTTGGCATATGTTTTGTAAGCAACAGATTTTTTTGTATGAAAGTCTCGTGTCTCTTGCTATTTCTGCTGCTGTTTCTAGAACTGAATTTTGCATTTCATGATCAACCAGATTATTAAAAGTTGCATTAAAAAGACCCAGTGTAAACCTGAGGTCCCCGCACCCCTCTGCTCCGGAAGCCACTGCACACAGATGGCGCAGGGATGGGCAGGCGTCGTGTTTTCTGTTCCTTGAGTGTTGGGGGTTTTCTTGGTGTTGCTGTGAGTGACTTAGATGGGCCTTGCCCTGGTGGGGGCCTCCCGGGACTGCCCCGGCCATCCTCTGCCCCACTCAGGGAGGGGACAGGCCTCCGCTGTTCCTGGCCTTGTGGGGAAGGGACTTCTGCAGGGAGGGGACGCTCCTCCCAAGTGAAGCTGCACCCCCAGGCACCTGCCCCCTCCCCACCAGCTGCCTTCCCTGGGACCCTGTACTCCTCTCTGAAATGGGGCATTTTTTGGGGACCAACGATCCCTGACACATGCTGGGGGCCTCCCCGGACACCCCACCCTTCATTCCTTCCACCCAGGGACCCAAGCCCGTTCTCTGGACTCTGGTAGGGGGGCTGTGGCTTGGGGGCCAGTACAGAACACACCCACCCTGGGGAGCACTCCGGGGCCACACCTGTCACCCTTCCATGCAGGGCCTGGGGCTGGGAGTGGCTGGAACAGGAAGGAGGACCAGGGTACCTGGGCCCCATAAAGGCTCCCAGTTCTGCCTTCTGTGCTGTGTCCCCAGCACCCAAGCCCCCTTTTGTGGTCTCGTGTTGTGAGGAGAGCAAACTTGTCCCAGGCCCACCAAGGTGATCGGTCACTGTCACCCAGGTGTGGGGTCAGGTCTGCTGGGTGCCTTCATTCTCCTTCCCCCCACACAGAGGCCTTATGGATCCCAGGCTGGCTGTATTCGCCCACCAGCAGCTGGAACATCTGTTCCCCGGAGAGGGGCTGCCTGACCTCCCCTCCCCACCGGCGGCCCCACGGGAGGTTCAAGGGGAGCCCCAAGGCCAGCTCTAGATAGGGCAATCCCACAGCCTGGGGGCCACCCTCTGACCTCTGGTGTCCTGTGGGGTCTGCCGAGGATGGGCTGGCACAGGGCAGAGCTGTTGGGGCTGGGGGCTGATTCGCCTTCTGCGGCCACTTCCCCCTGGTCCACGTGGGTTTTGTCTCTTAGGGAACCTGCCTCTTTCCCTCTGCTCTGGTCCTGCCAGTACATCCAGAGAGGCAGCGGCCGAGAAGCCGCCACATCCCCTCAAGGCCCCGTAGACTCTGGAACTGTGTATTATATACATAATTTAAGTTATATATATGTAATAAGATAAACCCAGCACTAGAAGGAAGTAAACCCGTAGCAGGTGGGCAGGGGGAAGAACCGCAGTTGCTGGTGGAAATTGTGCTCTGAGTGCCTCAAGATAACTGGTTTTCAAAACAAAGTTTTGTGTTTTTTTTAAGAAATAATTTTATACATGTCAACACAGCTGGCTGGATTATTTAGGATTTTTAAACGATCCTCTCTGAAGTCGATTTGGAGACCTGTATATAACAGCAGTGTAGCAATAAATGTGACGTTTTATAATGATACTCGGCTGTCCCCGGAGTCCTTCAGGTGTTGGGCACTTACGTGTGAACGGGGGGTGGGGAGGGGTGTCCGAGGTTCGACACCCCTGTTATGGGGCGCAGCCTGCCAGGGGGTCGGAGGTGTGTGCACCTGTGCTGTTTGCAGCAATTTCCCACTTGGGGATTTCTGGGTCCACAGCTCCACGGGGAAGGCCAGGAATCTGCACTTGGAACAAAGGCTCCAGGGGGTCTGGAAGCAGGATTGACTCCCCAGGGAAAAGCCCCTCCCTGGGGTGCTGCACTTTGCGGGGCAGCCCTGAGCGAGGGGACGATCTGGACCTTCCTTCCTCCCGCCCCCAGGGCTCCAGAACTCCGCACGTCTGCCCTGGGCCGGTGGAACTGGCTTCTCACTGGCCTCCCTGCCTCCAGTCCTGCTGCCCAGGTCTGCTCGTATCACTCCCCCTCTGAAACCGTCCATGGCTCCCTGTTCCTGAGGTGGCAACTCCAGGTTCCTGAGTGGAGCATTTCCGACGTCCCCCCACAACCAGACCCCTGCGAATCACGGGCACAGCTCCCAGAGGAGAACGGAATGTAGCACCTCTGGCCCCACCCACTCCACGCTAGGTGCACCTCCAACCCAGTCGCGACAACACAGATGTCCCCCAACATCACCAAGTGTCCCCTCAGGACTGAAGGCCACCAGCAAGACCCAACCGAGGAAACTCCATCGTATTGAGCCCGTTTCTTCTGTGAATAAATTGCAAGGAAAATTAAAGAGGGGAAGTCAATAGAAAGAGATTCAAAAGATGTATCAATCGATCACAGACTCTGGGCTTTCCCTGGGTTCTGTGTCAAAGTGTAAAGACAAATTATGACTTTGGACACAGTGGAAAATACAAGCATTAGGTACTTGCTGATTTCAAACAATTATTTTTAGAACTGCTTAGGTTCGGTAATGGAGTTGTAGCTGTTTTCGTTTTATAAAAAAGACTCCTTTGGCCGGGTGCAGTGGCTACTTCGCAATGAAGCTGATGTTGGGCTTTGCTCTGCAGTAATCAGGAAACAGCAAGGTGGGGACTGGAGAAGAAGCCCAGCTCTGCACGGAGGGTCGAGGAAGCTACCTTCGTCACCCCGTTCTGTTTTGTTTCTATGGTGAAAATAAATATATTTTGGAAACAACCCAAGTGTCCATCAACAGACGAATAGATAAACACAACGTGGTCCATCCACACAGTGGTACATCACTCAGCCATGAAAAGGGACGAGGCTCTGACACAGGCTACAGTGTGGATGGACCTTGAGGACATCGTGCTCTGTGAAAGACGCCAGACACAGCAGAGATGGAGAGAGATTTGTAATAATATCCCAGCAGCGCCGCGATGAGAACCTGGGACGCCTCCCAAAGGAGCTTAAGTCCCAGCCCTTCCCTTCTGTGCGCCTCTGGGCAAGTCCCTTCCCCGTCAGGTCGCAGCTTCCTTCCTTGTAAATAATGTCCTGGCACATACTAGGGGCACAAAGTCACCAGCCTAGAATTCCGGGCTGGATTGTTACAGACAGCCGTGCCGCCGGGGGCCACTCTGACCGCCGGACGCAGAGACAACAAGCGGCGTTCCACAGATCACCTGACTACGAGGTCCCGCCCACACCAACACGGCCTTCCCGGAAGGGACTGTAATGGGTTTCCGAGTGTGCGCGTGCAGCGGCGGCCGGCGCCAGGCATGCCGGGGCGGCGGGGTCTTCCTGTGCGCGTGCGCAATGACTCTGCGCCTGCGCTGTGTGGCCGGATGGACCCGACCGGGTCACCCTGAGAGTGCAGGCTGCGCCGCTATGCTGACCAGGTTCCTGGGCCCGCGCTACCGGGAGCTGGCGAGGAAGTGGTGAGGACGCCGTCCCTACCGCCACCCCGGGCTCCCGCCTCTGGCCGGGTCGGGGTCCCCTGTTGCGCCCGGTGACAGAGGAGAAAACTGAGGCCCAGAGTGGTTGGCGGTGTGTCCCGAGGCGCGCGGGACGCGGTGGGTCGGAGTCCAAAGCCCAGCATCCCCGGCTCCGTGATTGAGCCCCTCGGAGCCTCATTTTCCCCGTCTCTACCTGGGGATCCCAACGGTGCCCACCTGGAGGGAGTCGCCCGGAAGGTGCGCAGCTTTGCCGCCCGCGGACGCCCACCTGTGCCCGGCGCCCTCGGCCTAGGTGTTTGGGCCTGAAACTACACCTCTAAACCTCTTGGCTTTTCTTTTATTATTTTTTTACTGATTTTTGCCAAGAAGCGTGAAACCTGCAGCTGCACCTACTCGCGGGCGCGGGACGGGTTGGGGGTGGCCTCACGGGCAGGCGCTGTCCGGCGTCCCCACGTGGCGTGCTAAGAAACAAGGGCTTGTGCCTGGCGGCGTGTCCCCGCGCTAAAACATGCTCCTCCACCCCGGACAGGGAGGCAGAAGTGGGGGCTGGGGGTGGGTGGGGGGTCTGGAGCTTGCGGGGACCTCCAGGTGGAGCGCCATGGGGGCATTTTACAGCTTGGGTGACTCCCCGGCCTGGGATGAGAACACAGCCGCCCGGCGCAGTCAGTACTGCCTTTCCCAGGTGCGGTGGGTCCACTCCCATCTGTGCCTGGTAAGTGCAGTGACCCATCCCCATCCCTGCTTTCATTCAGTCAGCAAGCATGTATTGAGCACCCATTGTGTGCTCGACACGCAGCAATAAACAGAACCCTGTGGGCTGACACTGTAGTTGAAAGACAAAATAGACAGATCTGTGGGGTGTGGCTGGCCTAAATTAATAAAGTAGGGGACTGGGGAGCAGCCCTGTCCCACCAGACCATGGCTTTGATAGACCAGGAAGCAGATTTCAGTCCCCTTCCCGGGGGCACTGTGGGGTTGTGTCTCGGACTCAGGGCTCAGAGGGTCCCTGCTCACTAACCGGGTACCCCACAGGTCACACCTTCTCTGGGCCCTGGTGTCTCAGGCTGCGAAAGGGGAGACTGGGTGTTCAGTGCAGTCATCGTAAGTCCTTCCTCAGTGCCTGGTGGAGGTCAGGCTTGGCTGGGGCAGGTCAGTTTCCAAGCTCATTCTCATGGTTGTCGGTGGGATTTGGTTCCCTGGTGGCTGTTGGCTGGGGGCTGCTCTCCGTTCTCTGCCACAGGGGCCCCTCTGTAGCACAGGTCACAGCGTGGCAGTGGCATCTGGCTTCCCACAAAGCAATTGAGAGGGCGCGATGGGGCACCCAGGATGGGAGTACAGTCTTTTTATAGCCTAATCTCAGAAGTGACACGCCATCGCTTCTGCTGTGTTCTGCTCACTAGAAGCAAGTGCCTTGGTTCACACTCTACGGGGGTGTGAACGCCAGGGGGTGGGATTGCTGGGCTATCCTGGACTTTCCCAGCGTGTGCTGTGGTGGGCAAGGGTGTGGACTCGGACCCTGATGCCTTGGTTCCCATCCCCACTCTGCCATTCTGGCTGTGTGTCCTCAGGGAGTGACTTGCCCCATTCTGTTGTGTAAAACAGGGACTCTGATCATGGCGTCTCCCTGAGTCCTGCAGCGCCCACAGCACTAGATAGGGTAGCTTGGGGCCCAAAGGCACAGCTGTAGGGGCAGGAGAGGCCCCCCAGAGGGTGAGCCCCGAGCGGGGCCTGACTGCCCACTCCCTCTGGCAGGATGCCCACGGCAACCCTGTGGGGCACCGTGGGTGCTGTGGGGCTGGTGTGGATGACCGACTGGCGGCTGATTCTGGACTGGGTGCCTTACATCAATGGCAAGTTTAAGAAGGATGATTAATCAAAGCGACCGTCCGTGGACCCCTCTGGTAAGTCCCAGCAAGCATGTTAAAGGCCTGCCCACCTCATGGCTGCCGGATGATGCACGAGCCGGTTCCCTGAGCTTCCAGAGCTAGGGGTGGCAGGTCTTGGGGATTCACCGGGATTGTTCACCTGCTGGACAGCTCCCGGCAGTCTTGGAGCCTGAGCAGTGCTGGCCACCTCAGTCTGCACCCCAGCCCTGGAGGGATGGATGCCCGTTCTGCAGATGGGCAAGGTTAATGCTGTTTCACGGCCACTGTTGTCCCGGGGAGCTTGCCGCAGGCATCACTCGAAGCCTTGGACCACGTGTTTCTCCACGGTGCGGGTGCCATGCGGCCACTTGGCCTGTGTCAGAGCTTGTTGCCCACCTGACGGTCCCAGGTGGGCACGACTCTCACACCCCCACATTGCAGATGGGAGCCTGAGGCCCAAGGCCGTGCAGCTCAATGTGGATGTGAGCCACAGAGTCTGGCTCCAGATTCTGTCCTCGTCACCACTCAGAGCCTGGAGGCTGTGCCATTTCAGTGTCTGTGGTGAACTGGCGTCCCCAGGACACTGGCACAGCCAGCTTCTAGTGGAAGGGATGTTTCTGCTTACCCTGCCTTGTCCCCTCTTCCTCCAGGCATCCAGTGGTCTGGTGGTGCCAGCTCCT
The DNA here is from genome assembly GCA_004363605.1 of Indri indri. Taxonomy (NCBI): domain Eukaryota; kingdom Metazoa; phylum Chordata; class Mammalia; order Primates; family Indriidae; genus Indri; species Indri indri. The sequence continues at coordinate 18,245 of RJWJ010003676.1, read as the reverse complement.
ACCATCGTAGCGCCTGCTGCATCAGGAACAGCCCGTGCCCTCCAGATGGACCCCAAGGAAGTTCACAGCGCTACTTAAGATGTCTCATGTTTCAAAAACATTTTGGATGTTTTAATGCGTGTAGCATTAAACCTCACTGTGAGACCTGCCCCCCACCTGGGTATTGATCATGCTGCTGACGCAGTTACTTTGGCTGCAGTGGCTCGGGTGATGCATGGGTCCCTTCAGCTCCAAAATGTTGCAAATCCAGGCGAGTTGTCCAGTGGCCGGCAGAAATTGTTTGACTATTTAAAACGTTTAATGGATAACTGCTGCTCAACATGTTTGTTGCTGCCTGAACAAGTTACCCCACAACTTAGTGGCTTAAAACAACAGACGTTCATTATCTCACAGTTTCTGCGGGTCAGGGGTTTGAGAGTGGTTAATCTGGGTGGTTCTGGCTCAGGGTCTTTTGTGAGGTTGCAGTTGAAGCTTCAGCTGGGGGCCGAGCCGCCCTCGAGCTGGCGCCCTCACGTGGCTGGTGGGTGAAAGCCTCAGTTCCTCCCCGTGGGACCCCTACACAGAGCCGCTGGAGCGTCCTCACAACATGGCCACCGGCTTCCCCAGAGCAATTGATCCAAGGGCGAGCAAGGAGAGGGCCATGTGCTTTTATGAGCTAACCTCAGAAGTCTCATGCTGTCACTTCCTCCACGTCCAGCTTGTTAGAAATAAGCCCTACACCCAGCCCACACTCAAGGGAGAATTTGGCTCTGAGTTTTGAAGGGAAGACTGGCTATCAGAATTTGTAGACATTTTATCTCCCGTCCCAGTATTAACCAGGCCTGACTTTTTTTTTTTTTTTTTGAGACAGAGTCCCGCTCTATTGCCTGGACTAGAGTGCCGTGGCATCAGTTTAGCTCACTGCAACCTCAAACTCTGGGCTCAAGCGATTCTCCTGCCTCAGCCTCCCGAGTAGCTGGGACTTACAGGTGCACCACCACGCCTGGCCCATCTTTTTTCCTATTTTTTGTAGAGATGAGGTCTTGCTCTTGCTCAGGCTGGTCTCGAACTCCTGACCTCAAACGATCCTCCCACCTTGGCCTCCCAGAGTGTGTAGACATTTTAAACTGTAAGGGAGCCAGAGATCACCTCTAACCTACCTTGTAGCTCTTAATGAATGGGCTTTTCAGCTAGATCTAGAAACCAAATTAACAACAAACAGATTAATGAGGAAAGCATACAAATTTCAGTACTTTTACATGTACATGGGGATTTCACAGGAGAGTGATACCCGAAGAAGTGGCCAAAGCAACATGTTTTTGTACTTTTTAAACAAAGAATGAAAAAGGAGAAGAAATGACAGGACAAAGAAAATCTGGCCAGAGGCAGTAAGTTTTCGGGGGAGGGGGGGTCCTTAGGAGCTACATGGGGAGGTGTAACACCAGTGGGAGATGTGGTTATAGCTGGTTCAGGTCCAGTCACCATGTGTCTGGTGACAAGGGCTGTTTTCTCACCCTGGTACAGACAGGGTACCCCTCCCAGCGGAATCTTTGTGGCTTGCTGCTTTCAAGAAGAGATAGGTCATCTCACCCTTTCTGAAACTAAAATTTCTCTGATATTTTCAACTTGAAATAATCAATATAGACTGAGGTGGGAGGATCACTTGAGCTCAGGAGTTCGAGACCAGCCTCCGCAAGAGCAAGACCCTGTCTCTACTAAAAATAGAAAATTAGCCAGGCAACTAAAAATAGAAAAAAAAAAAATTAGCTGCGTATGGTGGTGTATGCCTATAGTCCCAGCTACTTGGGAGGCTGAGGCAGGAGGATTGCTTGATCCCAGGAGTTGGAGGCTGCAGTGAGTTATGATGATGCCACTGCACTTCAGCCCAGGCAACAGATCAAGACTGTTAAAAAAAAAATGTCAACTAGGCATCTTTTGGGATGGTACCTGCTTCCCGCCATCGACACCATCACGCGGGGCACAGAAAGGTCTCTGAGACCAAGTCAGTCCCCCTCCCCTGTGCACCTGCCATTCTCCCTGACTCTTGCCAATTTCTTGAAAATTCTTCTAGAAACATTCTAGGCATATGTAAGCATACTGTGGAAACAACTATCGTATTAGTCTGCAATCTGCAAGGGCTACCATGACAGAATACCACAGATTTTTCAAGGCTTAAACAAGGGAACTTTACATTCTCACAATTCTGGAGGCTGGGAAGTCCGAGACTGAAGTCCTGGCAGGGTGGCCTCCCAGTGAGGCTCCCCTGGCTTGCAGCTGTGTGCCCTGTGGTGCCTCTTGGGATAAGAACACTAATCCTGTCTGATCAGTGTCCCACCCTTGTGACCTCATTTAACCTTGGTTATTAATATTAAATACTTCCTTGGGGGACCCATCTCCAAACACAGTCACAATGGGGGTTAGAGCTTCAACATACGAATCTGTGGGGGACACAGACATTCAATCTATAGTGGCCTTTTTTTTTCCCCTTGAGACAGGGTCTTGCTCTATTGCCCAGGCTTCAGTGCAGTGGTGGTATCACAGCTCACTGTAGCCTCCAGTTCCCGGGCTCAAGTGATCTTCCTGCCTCGGCCTCCCTAGTGCAGGCATTACAGGTGTGAGCCACGGTGCCAAGCCACGGCCATATATTTTTTTTTTTAACAGAAGTAGTGGTATTTGCTACACACCACTGTATTCCTGCTTTTTTCACTTAAGGCTTGTTTCCCGGAGGAATCCTTCCACTTAAGTAAACAGAGAGCTTATCCAGTTTTTAGGCAGCTGCCTACTGTTCCGAAGTGGGGCCCCACCAAAGTTTATCAGCCACTCTGTTACCAAGGGATGCTTATTTCCTGTTATTTGCTATTAAAATAATGACCTTGTAGTCATGCAGTTTCAGACCTATGTGAATGTATCAGTCAGATGAATACCTACCTGTAAGTGATCAATTGTGAGGTGAATGAATTACTCTTAGCATTTCTTAACACACATTCCTAACCCACATGGTGGCATCACCACCCATCCTCCAGACCCTGTGCTGAGCCCAGCCTACCGCCCCCAGAGCAAAAGGAAAACAGGCACATTTTTATGTGTTTTTGTAATGGTTAGTGGTCTTCACGCAAATAGAGCTGAGTGTTTGCTTCCTTGGAAGCCAGAAAATTACAATTCTAATACATCCAGGTTGGGATAGAAGTAGCGTGTTTAAGCGTCAAATATTGTGAGTTTTCATAGAACTACTTTTCAATATTTCAATACTTTTTCAATCACTTTAATGCTCTGACGAAAAATTTAACCATTAAAAAACTACAGGGTTCAGTGACACACATATGTAATCCCAGGGTTACTGAGCTTCTCAGGAGACAAGAGTCGTGTGGCCGGGGTCGGGTGGGAGGGCGAGACCCCACCCGCCCCAGAGCAGGTGTCCTCGGTGGGGGATGCTGGGAACACAGGTGAGGTGGGAGGAGTGGGGGCATGAATGAGTCCCCTCCTGCCCGCCATCCACCCAGACTTACCCAGAGTTTGTGTGGTCAGCACAATGCCACTCAACAGTGTCTGCATTCTAATCCCTGGTACCTGTAGGCATGTCACCTACCATGGCAAAAGAACTTTGCAAATGGGATTAAAGACCTTGAGATGGGAGATCATCCTGGATTACTTAGGTGGGCCCAGTGTCAACACAGGGGTCCTTAAAACCACGAACCTTTTCCCGCCGGAGGCACAAGAGAAGGGCAGAGGGAAGATCAGTTCGGTGTTAAACACCTGCTCCGGGCCAGGCTGCCAGTGCCTTGGGGAGCGGTACAACCGGCACGGGCTGAGCGCCGGCGGCCCCACCTTTGTGTCCCTGGGTCCCCGTCTGGGTACAGAAGGGATCGGGGGATGGGCGATTCCATAGGAAGGTCCTGGAATCCTCCCGGCAGGGGACGGTGGCTGGACCGAGGCGCAGACGGGGAGAGGGACTCAGAGTCCTGACTCCGAGGGATGAAAGTGTCGGGTGGGGGCCTGGGTGTGGGGGGGGGGGTCGCAGGAGCACCCAGAGGCGGGGAAACCCGGAGGTCGGTGGAAGGCGTGGTCGGGGCACTGGACCCCGATCCTCCAGTTCCGGGCCGAGAGGGGGAGGCTCTCGCCAGTGTTTTCTCGCGCGCGGCCGGCAGGAGGCGGCGCTGCAGCAGCCCCCCGGGCCGGGCTGCTCGCGTGGCGGCCACTAGACCGCTGGGCGCAGCAGCTCCGCTCGGACGGGCCCAGTGCGCAGGCGCACCCCGCCGCAGGCCCCACCCCTGACCATGCGCTGACTGGCGGTAGTCGCCGCGGGGCGGGGCCTGCAGTTGCGGGGCGGGGCCTGGCGCCGCGGCTGCGCAGCACGGGGCCCCGCGCGGGCGGGTGGGCGGAGCGGGCCCCCCGAGCGGGGGCTGGCGAGCGCGGGGAGGGGGCCGAGAGGGCGGCAGAGCCGGCGCGCGCCCGGCTGGGGGCGGAGGGTGGGGGCCCGCGGGCCGGAACAGCCGCGGCGAGTGGCGGCGGCGGCGGAGGCAGCGGCGGCGGCGGCGAGCGGGGGTCCGGGCGGCGGCGGCGGGCCCCGAGGCGGGCCGAGGAGCCGGGCGCGATGGAACGGAAGAGGTGGGAGTGCCCGGCGCTCCCGCAGGGCTGGGAGAGGGAAGAAGTGCCCAGAAGGTCGGGGCTGTCGGCCGGCCACAGGGATGTCTTTTACTATAGGTGAATGAGCGCGCCGGCCGCGCAGGGCCCAGCGGGCGCCTCCCAGCGGCCTCCGCGGCCGGCGCCCTGCCCGGCCGCCCCGCGCCTGCGCCGCGTGCGTCGTGCGTGCGTGCGTGCTTGCGTGCCCGCTTGCGGCCCAGTGCGCGTGCGTCGCCCGTGTGGCCTCATGGCGCCCTTGCTGGCCGAGGCGCGCGGGCGGTGTCTGCCTTTGTTCGCGGGCGCGGGGCGAGGGGTGCCCGGCCGCGGCCCGACGCTGCTGGGAGGCGGGGGTGGGGGCGGGATCGCCCTTCGGTGCGCGCGGGGCCCGAAGGGGGCGGCCAGCAGGGGAGAGGGGAGCAGGGCTCGCTTGGGGCAACTGGGAGGGCGTCCTGGGCACGCAGGTCCCCGGGCCCGCCCCGGTGCTGGGAATGGGCCCCCTAGGGTGGCCAGACCTCACTTTTCCCCTCGGACACGTTCCAAGGCCACTGCCCCTGGCAGGTTGTGGTGGAGACCTAGACACGCGACTCTGAGCCCAGGAAACTGTAGCCTTTGCGTCGCTGTCGCTGGTGGTCGGAGGCTTTCAGAGCCCCCTCCACTAAATTGCAAGGAGGCACCGCTCTTGGTCTGGAAAAGGTGGTGGGGCAGCCTTTCCGTGGAACAAAGAGTGAGTCGCTGGCGTGCAGCCCAGCCCCAGACAGTCGGCCACCTGCTGTTTGTCTTCCTCCTTTTTTTCTCCCTCTCCCTGACTTGCGAAAGAAAAGACACTTGAATCTGAGCCAGCTTTGATTGCGCCGGCGCCTGTGCTTCGGTATCCCGCGGTGCCCTCAGGTTCCCCTCCAAAGGAAAGCGGGACGCCTGCCGCATGCTCCAGCCTGGGTGCTGCTGGTCCCTGTCCTTCCCCCAGCCCTGTGAAGGCCAGTAGTTTTCATGAGCCGAGAACCGGCAGGACCACCACTGCATCCACTGAGCACTTCGGTGGCGTGTGGTTCTCCGCTGACCCCATTTAGGGAGATAAAGTGAGCCGGGAATGGACGGCTTGTGTAGATGCGTGCAGGTCTGGTCTTCTAGGACAAGCTCAGGTTTTGATTTCCAAAAAGTGTGAGGGCTGCGAAGCGGAGAAGAGACTTGGTGCCTCAATGAATGCTGTAATTAGCTGGAACCCTGTAATTTCAGGCATTGAAATAGTGGGACTGCAACCAGTGTCACTTAGGAATAAATCCGTACATTCCCCTTTGCTGCCCAACCGCCCCCCAACACACACAGGCGCGCGCACACACACACACTTCATCCTGCTAAGAACCTTGTGTCTCTGTCCTCAGGCTGGGATCTGCCAGCCTGCTAACTCCAAGGACGCTTGTCATGCTAACTCCAGTCACACCTGCATGCTTCATCTTCCAAAAGCAGCTGGCTCATCTGTGTCTGCCTCTCTAGTCCTTTGTTAATATAACAAATGCCAGTGTGTCAGGCACTGCCTGGATGGATCCTGGCCTTTCATCTGGGAGTGAGATTGGGCCCCCTCCCCTCATGGGTGACAGCCAGGGCACCAGCCATCTGACAGCCCCTGACAGCCATGGTTGCGGGTGGTGACATGCCAAGGTCTGTGAGAGCAGGTAACAGTGCCTGGCTGAGACTAGGGAGGCCTTCTCTAAGGTGTTATGGAGCAGAGCTGGGAACTGCCTGTGCAAAGGCCCCCCGGAAGGCTCAGAGCTGGCTGCGGCTGGGGATCCGAATCAAGGCCAGTTTGTGGAAAGAGTCCTGAGACTGTCATCACCCTGCCTCTCTCTAGACCCTGTCTGCCTGGGAGCTTCTCAGTGCCTCAGCCATGGGGGATCTGACTCTGAGCCTCCCACCCTGAGCATAGGGGTCTGGCAGTGGACAAGAGCAGGGAAAAGCTCTAAAAAGGCTGGAGAAATTTCAGGTTTCCTACCAGTGAGGGGTGAAGCCAGACTCAGCTCAGAGCAGCCTGCTGCAGACCTGGGGTGTTCCTTGCCCAAGGCTTTGATCGTGGGTTCCTCGTTCCCTGTCTGCACTCTCGGGTAGGCCTGAGAGCACTCAGGTTGCAGGGCCCATTTTGTTGTATACGTTAGGTTGTATTGAGTCTGATCGTTTTTCATTCAATAAAATATCAGGGACATCTTTCTGTGTCAATACAGATCTACATAACCTTTTCTAAAAATTGAGATACAATTCACATTCCATAAAAGTTACCCTTTTAAAGTATACAATTCAGTGGGGTTTTTTGTTGTTTTGAGACAGGGTCTCACTTTGTTGCCCTGGGTAGAGTGCAGTGGTGTCATCATAGTTCACTGCAGCCTCCAACTCCAGGGCTCAAGCGATCCTCCTGCCTCAGCCTCCCAAGTAGCTGGGACCACAGGCGCATGCCACTACACCCGGCTAATTTTTCTATTTCTTATAGAGACAGGATCTTGATATGTTGCCCAGGCTGGTCTCGAACTCCTCACCTCAAGTGCCAGGATTACAGGTGTGAGCCACCACACCTGGCCTCTCTTTTCAGTGGTTTTAATACATTCACAAAGCTATGTAATCATCACCACTAATTCCAGAACATTCTAAAGAAGGCTGTCACCATTAGAAGTTGCACCCCATTTCACTCTCCCCCACCCCCTGCTAACCACTCATCCACTTTCTGTCTTGCATTTATTTTTTTGAGACAGCTTTATTAAGACGTGGTTCACATACCATACAGTTCACTCAGAGCATGCACATCAGTGGGGTTTTATTAGCATGTTCATAGATACGCGCAGCTATGATCAGATTCAAGTTGAGAGTTTCCTCGTCCCGGGAAAAAAACGCTGCTTTATGTTCCCATTGCCCCAGCCCTGAGCAACCACTAGTGTGCGTTCCATGCCTCTGTGTGTCCCTGTTGGCCTTTGTCATAAAAGGCAGAGCAGCCTGTGTTGGGGTGAAGTGGGGAGGTCCCTTCTTCCTTCTTTGTGGCTGTATTTGAAGGCTGAGTCACGGCCTTGAGTTTGTTTTCACTGCCCTGGGTGAGTGGGCCCAGATTTAACATCAGCCAGCCCGGAGCGTAATTAGGAAAGTAACTCTTCCAGAGGAGTCCTGGGTGGCTTCAGGGCCCCAGGCAGTTGTCCTCTGGTGCCCTCCATGGGTGCAGTGTCCTAGTGGATGTGTCCATGCCCTTGTGTAACACTGAATTCACCCAGCAGAGAGGGAAGTTTAACTTCCTGCGGTCTGTGTACTAACCTAGTGTGTAGGTCCCAGGTTGGGGAGATTGAACGAAGCACGTGACCAAATATTTCCGTGCAGACATCGCAGGATTGGGTTTCCTTCTAGCTGTGACGGATCCCAAGTTCTCTTTGTTGTCCCGTGTCTGCCATGGGCCAGGACGTCTGCGGCAGGCACAGGAGCAGCTCGTCCTAGAGGTTTCCAGGGAGAACCAACAAAATAGAGCCGCTCACCAGTCTCTCAGACTGAGCAGTCACTAATAAGAGGGACTGTTCACTGAGTTTGTAGAGGTGATGTGCTTAAGGTACCTGGCCTAGTAAGTGCCACACAAGTGCTATTGTTTTTAGACAACTTTATTGAGATATGATTCATAGAGCATGCATTTTACCCACTTAAGGTGTGCAATTCAGTGGTTTTTAGGATATTCACAGAGTTGTACAATCATCAGCACTATCTAATGTCAAAACATTTTCATCACCCCCAAAAGACACCCTGTCCCTGTGAGCTGTCACTCTACAGCCCCTGGCACCCACGAATCCACGGCCTGTCTCTGTGGATCTGCCTGTTCTGGACATTTCATGTAAAGTCTCACACTGTGTGTCCTGTGTCTGGCGTCTCTCACTGAGCACAATGTCCTCAAGGTCCATCCACACTGTGGCCTGTGTCAGAGCTTTGTCCCTTTTCGTGGCTGAGTAATTTTCCACATGTGGGTGGACCGTGTTACGTGTGTCTGGGCATTTGGGCTGTTTCCACCTTTCAGCTGCTGTGGCAGTGCTGCTGGGAACGTTCAGGTAGAAGTTACTGTGTGTGAAGTTACCGTGTGGACGCGTGTGGACGCATGTTTTCGTTTCTCTCGGGTAGATACCCAGGAGTGCAATGGCTGGGTCGTAGGGAGCCTTTCACTGTTGGAGGAGCTGCCAGACTGTTTTTCAAAACTGCTGCTCCCTTTCATAACCCACCTACCATGGTGACAATGTGCCAGTTGGGTGTAGTCATGTTGCGGTATGACACTCAGCACACAGGGCCGCCCTACAGATTGGTGTCCGTGTTTCCCAGAGAGCGCTGAGGGCAGAGCTTTGCGTCCCGCCTTCACCCAGATCCCTTTCCCTGCTCAAGCCAGAGCACCACCCCCCACGGCAGCTTTTCAGGGTCCTAGCCCCAAATCTTTGTGCCAGACCCCTTCACACCTTCCCTGACACAAGGAGGCTGCCTTCAGGGCTGTCCCTCCAATACCTGGTCTCCTTGGGGTCTTCTCTCAAGAGCACAAGCTAATTCTGTTTTTGGAATGTTCTGGACACGTGAGCCAGCCCCGCGGGGACCCACAATCCTGTAGGTAACGGCGTGGGTCCCGCGCTGGCTGCCCGGGCTGGGGTCCAGGTCCAGGTGGGGGATGCATGGCGGGGGTCCAGGGCTGCAGTCCATGGCCGGGTTGGGGTTGGGGTCGTGGTTGGGGTCCAGGGTCGGGTCAGGGATTCGGGGCCGGGGGCCGGACCGGGTTGGGGGCCCAGGGGTAGGGGCTGCGGTCCAGATCCAGGTCGGCGGTCCGGGGTTGCGTTGGGGGTCCAGGCCCGGGGGCCGGGCGGGTGGCGGTCCTGGTCCGGCCGGCCCACCGCCGCCTTCCCGCCGCAGCCCAAGCGGGAAGAAGTTCCGCAGCAAGCCGCAGCTGGCGCGCTACCTGGGCGGCTCCATGGACCTGAGTACCTTCGACTTCCGCACGGGCAAGATGCTCATGAGCAAGATGAATAAGAGCCGCCAGCGCGTGCGCTATGACTCGTCCAACCAGGTCAAGGTGAGCCGCGTCCCGCTCGCGCTGTGTGACGTCATGACGCCGGCGGTGACGTAGCGACGCCGGTGGGGGTGGAGGGCAGAGGTCGGGCATGGCGCGGACGTGGGCCGTGGAGCCCGCGGGGCTGTGGGAGCGCGGAGGCCGTGGGGACGCGGGGGGCCCGGCCCGGCCTCGGCCTGCAGCGCCTGGTCCCCGCAGGGCAAGCCCGACCTGAACACGGCGCTGCCCGTGCGGCAGACGGCGTCCATCTTCAAGCAGCCGGTGACCAAGATCACCAACCACCCCAGCAACAAGGTGAAGAGCGACCCGCAGAAGGCGGTGGACCAGCCGCGCCAGGTGAGCACGGGCGTGTGGGTCCCCTGCCCGCCACATGGGCCGTGTTGTCGGTGTCACCAGCCCTGCAGGTGGGGGCTTGGAAAGCGGCCACGGGTTCATCCCGCGGTGTGGCCGGGATGTCCGGCGCTGCATGGGTGCTCGGGTCCCCACAGACAGCATCCTAGTGCTTGCTGTGACCTGCACGTGTCCTCCCTTAAAGTTAAGGCTCTAGATTGATCGTAATATCCAACGCAATGTAAATAATCGTGATACCGTTTTGGCTTTTTGCATCATTTTCTATTCGTGTATTGTTATTTGGGTTTTTCCCCCCAAATATTTCACATCTGTGGTTGGTTGAATCTCTGGACGTGGAACTGGCCGGAGGGCCAACTGTACATATGTGGTTTTATAACCTGCTTTTGAAAAAACCGAGCACCATTTGTGTTTTCCGCAGTCATTTACACACGTTGGGGACACAGGTGGGGCGGGCCCTGAGTGGGACGTGGGAGGGGGTGCGGGGTGCTCAGCCAGGGCCGGCACCCTGGAGGCTCACGTCTGTGTGTTTGCAGCTCTTCTGGGAGAAGAAACTGAGTGGCCTGAACGCCTTCGACATCGCCGAGGAGCTGGTCAAGACAATGGACCTCCCCAAGGGCCTGCAAGGTGACCGGAGGAGTGTCGAAGCTGCCCCGAAGGGCAGGGCCGCCGGAGCTGGTGGGGGAGGCTCTCAGGCCAGGCCCTTTTTGCTTGACCTTGGAGACCCTGTGGGTATTGGACTTTAGGGCTTCCAGGTGCAGCCCGGGCATTGGCGGGGGTGGTTTGACCTGCAGGATGCAGGGCTCTACCTTGGGGATCCTAAAAAAACGAACAAGGATGTTCAGTTTTGCTCCCACACCCTGGAACACGCGCACGGTGCACACACAGGGCAGAGCTTGTGGCTTGTTAAGTAAGGACACAGGTGGGGGGGAGTCGGGACACTAAGCCCGAGGCTGAAGGGAGAGGGAGAAGCCCTGTTCTTGGGGCATGTCCCGAGGCCTGGCCCAGCCTCCGGTGGGGGGCGGCCAGTGGGGGCCTTTTTCTGGTCACAGCGGCCCGTGGTGACCCTGCCACCTGGGGCTGTCTCTCCTGCTCCCCTGGTAGGGGTGGGGCCCGGCTGCACAGACGAGACCCTGCTGTCGGCCATCGCCAGCGCCCTGCACACCAGCACTATGCCCATCACTGGGCAGCTCTCGGCTGCCGTGGAGAAGAACCCCGGTGTGTGGCTCAACACGACACAGCCCCTGTGCAAGGCCTTCATGGTGACCGACGAGGACATCAGGTAGGTAGCTGGCCTGGCCTTCCCCTCCGCTCCCCGTCCCTCTGCCCTGTCTCTCGGGGTCATGGTAGAGCGTCCCTGGGTGTCTCTGAGCACCGGCTACAAGGGAACCTCCTATTAAAGCGGCAGCTTGAACTTGTTCACCCAAGTTTTAGGTTCAGGACAGGCCAGTCAGGCGCCCCTTGAAGGATGTTCTTGAAAAGGAAACATGGTGCTTTCTGCCTGTGTTGACTGGTGTGTGGGGGTGGGTCGCCCAGGCCTCCTGTCCTCAGGGGCATGTGACTCTGGAGGTTCCTGCATGGGGGTGAGGGGGCTTTCCCGGCAGAAGTGGCAGCATGTGTAGCGCTCTGAGTGGCAGGGCCTGTGGCCGCTGCGGCAGTGGGAAATAGTGGGGCTGGTGAGAGGTGAGGCTGGATGCTGGGGCTCAGGGTTTAGGCCGCAGCCATGGGTGAAGGGCCCTTGGGAGGGGTTTCAGGGCAGAACCAGGGTCCAGTGCACAGGGTGATGCCACGGCCAGGGGGGGCGCGTGTGCTGGGACCATCTGCAAAGGCCTCCTGGTGCAGAGGGGTCACCTCACACTGTCGTGCACATGCAGGAAGCATCTAGAAGTGCCAGGAGAAAACACATCTCTTAGCTCTATTTGCGAGTGCACGTCTTAGGTCAAAGGAAGGAAGGGACCTCTGTAGGGGTCCGGAACAGAGGGGACCTCACACTCTGAGCAGTCACTCACTCCTGGGTGGGTAGAGGGGGGGCTCAGGCTGCGTGGGCTTCCTGCTCAGCAGCCAGGGGGCTGAAAGCCACGTGGCAGGACAGCGGAGGCCCTGCGCCCCATGCAGGGTGAGGAGCTGGCACGCAGACACCAGCACCCCTGGCAGATGGGACACGGGGCTCCCGCGGGCTCCGTGCTGGTGGCCACGCCGGGTGCTGACTGGCAGGGGCAGTCCCCCGACCGTGGTGTCAGAATCAGTGTGTACTCTACACAAAGTCTAGGAACGCCCTACGGTGAGGAAAGGTGTGATAGATAGAAAGGAAAACAGAAGAAAAGCGTACGACTGTCAGGAAACACTAGACAGATGTTTAAAAGCTCTATGGATCGTCTAGAAGTAGAAAAAGCCGTTGAAGTGAAGAACTCAGTTGTGTGTTAAGCAGCAGATTTGGTCCTAGAGACACGGGAGCAAGTTAGCCGGAATGTGCCTCTGGGGACGGGAGGGGCAGGACCGGCACAGGGTCCGCAGGAGCAGCGTGAGAGGCACGGGAGACCACGAGAGGGTCTTGGAGCAGCCAGAGAGGGATGCCGGCTGCCTTTGCGGAGCTGGCGTGCCGCCGGGAGCCGTGAGACAGTGGGCGGATTCGTGTGCCCAGAATTCGCTGAGCTGCTGTCAGGAAGTTAGGAGTGACCCTCTGGTCGGACAGCTGGATTGAACACACAGGTGTCCTTTTTCTTTTCCAAACCCCCTAAGCCAGGGGTGGGGTGCCCTGCAGCCTCCTGGCCACATGTGACCTTCCGGATCCCTGGGTGCAGCCTTTTGACTGAATCTGAGTTTTGCAGAACAAACCCTGTTAATAAGCGATGGTAAAAGAAAGCGCGCACCAGTGCCGCAGGATGGAGGCAGAGGCCGGAGCGGACAGGTGACTCAGGCCCAGAGGGTGGCGCGTAGCCGGCAGGTTGTAACTGGTTTTGAAGAAGCTCTCCTGAGTGCCTGCAGGGTTGGCGGCAGAGGCCAGGGGCTCTCGCGTCTGAGCCCAGGGAGACCGGGCCGGGTAGAGGTGGCCAGTGCCAGGGTCTGGGGAGTCCCTCAGCCCCGGGCAGGGCGGAAGGTGTGCGTGCGACCTGGAACATTGACTGAGAGGGGCAGGAGGCAGGCCGGGGCTGTCCTGGGGGTGCCCCAGGGCCTCCCCTTCCCCAGCGAGCCTGGCCTGTGTCCCCAGGAAGCAGGAAGAGCTGGTGCAGCAGGTGCGGAAGCGGCTGGAGGAGGCCCTGATGGCCGACATGCTGGCGCACGTGGAGGAGCTGGCCCGAGACGGCGAGGCGCCACTGGACAAGGCCTGCGGGGACGAGGAGGAGGAGGAGGAAGAGGAGGAGGAGGAAGAGCCCGACCAGGACCAGGAGATGGAGCACGTCTAGGGCAGGTGCCGCCCGGGCCCACGGTGGGGGAGGGAGCTTGGGGCCAAGCCTGTGGCTGGAACAGGTCCCAGGCGGCAGCGCGCAGGTGGGGGCTGGGGCCACAGTGTTGGGGTCACTGGAAATGGAGCCCCTTTGTCTGGGGGGCCCCTGAGCTGAGGGGCCGTCTCCCCACAACCCTGAGGGCTGTGCTGGGTGTGTCTCCCTGGGAGAGTCTGGGCACCCTGTCCCCATCAGTCTCTAGTGGTGTCCCTCCCTGTCCTCTTGTAGATGCCCCACCGAGAGCCCCACGCTGCGGGGACACAAGCCGAGAGCCGCCTGCAGACTTGGCCCTTGGCTGTGCTTGGGACCAGGCTCAGGAGCCAGGCCTGGCCGGGGAGGAAGGCTGCCCTTGCTCGCTCCATCCTCCCTGCCCTGGGCCTTGGGCACGGCTGGGGACAGCCCCCCACCGGACGGACCCTCCATGCCTGCCCTGGGAAGGGCCTGCATTCCGGAAGTGCCGGTCGCTCCTGGGCCCTGCCTGGCAGGAGGCCCCTCCTGGGTCATCGCAGCCTCGTGGTGCCAGGGCCCAGACCAGCCTGGTCCCTGTGGCTGCCGCCCCAGTCCCTGGAGACAGAAGAGCCACCTACAGGTGCCCACCTGGGCCGCACCCAGGGACTGGGACCACCTGTGAGGATTCTTCGGTTGCCACATCTCTACGAGGCTGAAGAAATACTTCTGGAACCAGTCGCCTCCCCACGCAGCGCGTGGGACGATGCTCTGAACCTCTGCCCTCTCTCTGCACGGCCACCCAGCAGGGCAGAGCCACCACAGGGCACGCCCAGGAGGTCCCGTCCCTTCAATAAACCCATGATACACACGAGGGTGGACGTTCCCAGCTGTGTGAGCTTTCGTACAGGCTGCACTTGGACGTGAACTCCGGCCTTGGCTTCTGAAAACCAGACTGTCTCCCGCTGCTGCATCCGGGTCTGAGGTTCAGGCCCTGACGGGAGCCCCCTGGCACCTGAAACCACCTTAAAGAGGGCTCAGGCAGCTCTGCTGTCGCCAACTCCTGTGCCTCAGTTTCCCCATCTGTAGAGCGGGGACAGGCGCCTGGCTTTCGGGGCAGAGCGGGTGCTCTCAGTAAATGGTACAGGGCAGAGCCTTTGGCACCAAGGTCATCCAAAAGACGTGTCACTCAGACACCCCCGCCCCCAGCCTGGGGGCTGCTTCCTCAACCACCGACCCTGCCCTGTGGGGACTCTGCGCCAGCAGCGCGTCATCTCTGGGCCTCATCCCTCCTCCCGTGTCTGCTCTGCCCTGCGTGGACAGGCGGGGGTGGGCATCGTGGGCCGAGCCCTGGCTGGATGCCAGGTGGGTTGGCACTGACCTCTCATGAGGTCACTGGGGGCCCAGGCATCCCCTGGCCCTCCATGGATGCTGACCCGGTTGGCGCTGACGGCTTTCCTTTCCTTCTGTGTCAAGTCAAAGCACAATTCTCAGAGGACGGCAGCCACCAGAGCTGTGGGTGGGCGCGGCCCTGCGTGGGCTCCGTGTCCTCCATGTCCTGGGCCTGGGAGGGCTCAGCCTCCTGCCTGCTGAGGCAGCTGAGGGCAGCTCTGGTCGGGGACAATGTCAGTTCCCCATGGCAATGGCTTGGTGTCCCCAGCTGTGACCCTTTGCCTGGCCCAAGGTCCCCAGGTGCTGTCCGTAGAATGGCCTCGGCCTGTGCCCTGCCCGGCGGAGGGTCCTGGGGGAGGAGGGACCGGGGGCAGCGGGTGTCCTGTATCCATGGCGGAATAAAGCCACTCAGGTGGAACGTGTCGGAGCCTCGGTTAATCCTGAGGACCCAGATCTCTGACATGTCGGGAGCGCTGAGTGGCCCCCAGCGCGAGTTCTCTAGACTTCAGCCTGTGCTGGTTTTGTTAGCGGTGATGGGGGTGGGTGCACCTCGTTTTGGGAAGGACCCGGGGCAGCACCCGGGCCCAGGTCGTAGGTCGTGGTCCTGATGCCCAGAGGGAGGACAGATGGTCTTGAGGTCAGAGCCACCCACCTGTTACCCCAAGGGAGATGAGGCAGGAGGGGCCTTCCAGGGAGGACAAGGTTAGCCCCAGGGCCCTGGGGCTCCCACTCAGCAGCCATCCCTGCCCCGGCCACCTCCAGAGGGTCTGTCCTGCCCTGGGGGCACCCAGGACTCTGGCTGCCTGTCCTCACAGCAGTGTCAGAGCCTTGGAGGCCTCCTCACCCCTCATGTGTTGGGGTCTGTCAGCCTGGCCTCCTGCCACTGAGAGACCCCAGTCACTCGGACCACAGGACGTGTTAGTGACCCTGAGACAGGGTGGGGCCTGGCCTGAGGATGAAGTGACCCCCACCCTGCTGCAGGGCTGTCTGTGCCCAAGGCCCGTCCAGACCCAAGGCTGTGGCTACCTGTCCAGGCTTAAGGGTCCCTCCTAAATTCTTTCCTCCCTCCCTGAAACCTTGGGGACCCCAGCAGCCTGGGAGGTACAGTCCAGTGGCAGAGGCTGCATGGGGGTAGGAGGTGGGCTGGGGTGGGTGGGGGCCCCCAGATGGTCAGGCTCCTGTCAGACTCCCTGACCCCCAGGCTGAGCCCAGGAGCACATGGCCCCACACCCCACCTGCTGTCTGTCCCATCTCACCCCAGGACTGGTGGGGGTGGGGAACTCGAGAACCCTGCTCCTTGGCTGTTGGTGTCGGGACCCCCTGACTGCCCCCCATGTCTCAGCCCTTGTGACGTTGCACTTTCCAGCACCAAAAAGGGCTTCCTGTGTTGTCATCTCCCTGCAGACCAGGAGCCCACCCCAGCCATGGCACCCCTCCCCCCAGCTGGGTCCCTGCCCAATGCCAGCAGCTCAGAGGCATCCGAGACACACGCCCTGAGATGCCCAGTGCCCCGGCCCCAGGTGGGCAGGAGCAGCCTTCTTTTATTTATTTATTTTGGAGACAGGGTCTCACTCTACTGCCCCAGCTGGAGTGCAGTGGCGTCACCACAGCTCACTGCAACCTCCAACTCCTGGGCTCAAGCGATCCTCCTGCCTCAGCCTCCCGAGTAGCTGGGAGTACAGGTACCACCACCATGCCTGGCTAATTTTTCTACTTTTAGTAGAGACACGGTCTCGCTTTTGCTCAGGCTGGTCTTAAACTCCTGGTTTCAAGTGATCCTCCCGCCCTGGCCTCCCAGAGTGCTGGGGTTACAGGTGTGAGCCAGTGCGCCGGGCCTTAAAGTATTTTTGTATTACAGAAGGTTTCAAACATATACTAGCCACACATAACGTGCCAACCACAGCTTATCAGCAGGACCAAGGCCCACCATGTCTCCCATAAACCACTGCCCCCCAAACAGCCTCTGATTCCTTGTTTTATTCCAACATTCTACGTTAAAAAGTCTCCGACATTTGCAGAGTTGAAAAGAACCTTACAGGGACCACCATACACCCACCAACTCCACCAGCGGTTCCCAAACGAGGCATTTCTGCACCCAGGGGAACGTGTCACGGGTTGAATCGCACCCCCACAAAGATATGCCCACGTCTGGAACCTGTGGACAAGATCTTATTTGGAAACAGGGTCTCTGCAGACACGACCAAGTTAACATGAGCTCGCACTGGAGGACGCGTGTCCTGGTGGGAAGAGGGACATTTGGACACAGAGACTCAGGGAAAGAGGCCGTGTGGAGATGGAGGCTGAGACTGCCACGATGCAGCACAAGCCAAGACCGCTGGAGCCCTGGATGCTAGAAGAGGCAGGAAGGAGCCTCCCCTGGCGCCTTCCGAGGGGGCTGGTCCTTGGTTTGCCACTTCTGGGCTCCAGGAGTGGGAAGAATTAAATACTCACTGCTTTAAACCACCCAGTTTGTGATAGTTTGTCACGACAGCCACCAGAAACTAACATGGGGTGTGGGATACATGGCGGAGGGGCTCCCCTGGCATGGGGTGGGTAGGGCAGCAGTGCCCAGGATGGCCCCACCTCAGAGAACGACCCGGCTGCAGATGAAAATAGTATCGAGGGGGAGAAACCCTGTTCTAGAGCTGTCTTAGTCTGTTCCGGTTGATATAACAAAATACCATAAACTGGGTGCCTTATAAGCAACAGAAATTTATTTCTCACATTTCTGGAGGCTGTTAGTCCAAGACAGAGGCACCAGCAGAAATAGTGTCTGTGAGGCTAATTTAAAAAATTTTTTTTGGTAGAGACAGGGTCTCGCTACGTTGCCCTAGCTGGTCTTGAACTCAGCCTCAGGTAATCCTCCCACCTCAGCCTCCCAAAGTACTGGGACTACAGACATGAGCCACCGTGCCCAGCCCAAGACTTTAAAAATACATGGTTGCGGGGGCGTTATCAGTAAATCCTTGCGAACATTAAACAGGCCAGTGTTCACGAATCCCTGACTGCGTGTAGACACCAGCAGTCGCCTCTGCTCCTGATGGCAGATGCCCCCAACAGTTCTTCAACACAGCCAAACTCCGCCACCGCCCTCAGGCCTCCCCAGGACCTTCCCAGGGCAGAACCTGTTTCTTTCTTCGTTTACTGACTCGCCTGTTTTGCTGGAGCGCATCTTCCAGAACACTAAACCAATTAGTGAAAACCTCGAAGGCCCGAAACACCTTGATTCTTCCTCTCACTTGACACACACTCGGGGATCCGCCATCACCTTCCCTGGGAACAGAGGTGTTCTCCCTCCTAATCCTTTGGAATGTGACCTGGAAGCATTTAGGGATCCCTGGATCCCAGACATGGGTCCCCAGCACAAGCCGCAGGGTCCTAGCTCGTTGGAGACTCTGGTCCCACGGTCCCGGGCGTCCCCTCCTATTATTTCTTTCTTTTTTTTTTTTTTTTTTTTTTTTTTTTTT